>PVKP010036730.1:0-22228 GCA_004027715.1 Plecturocebus donacophilus | reverse complement strand
GGGTTGCTCTTCTTGAGGAATATCTTTGTGGTGTTCTCTGTATTTCCTGGACTTGAATATTGGCCTGCCTTGCTAGGTTGGGGAAGTTTTCCTGGATAATATCCTGAAGAGTATTTTCCAGCTTGGATTCATTCTCTTCGTCACATTCAGGTACACCTATCAAATGTAGATTAGGTCTTTTCACATAGTCCCATATTTCCTGGAGACTTTGTTCATTCCTTTTTACCCTTTTTTCTGTCATCTTGCCTTCTTGTTTTATTTCATTGAGTTGATCTTTGACCTCTGATATCCTTTCTTCTCCTTGGTCAATTCGGCTGTTGAAACTTGTGCATGCTTCGTGAAGGTCTTGTGTTGTGTTTTTCAGCTCCATCAATTCACTTATATTCCTCACTAAGTTGTCCATTCTCATTAGCATTTTATCAAATCTTTTTTCAAGCCTCTTAGTTTCTTTGCATTGGGTTAGAACATGTTCTTTTGGCTCACAGAAGTTTCTTATTATCCACCGTCTGAAGCCTGATTCTGTCAGTTCATCACACTCATTCTCCGTCAGGCCTTGTTCCCTTGCTACTGAGGAGCTGCGATCTGCTGTAGGAGGAGAGGCATTCTGATTTCGGGTGTTCTCAGCCTTTTTGTACTGGTTTTTTCCCATCTTTGTGGATTTATACACCTGTTGTCTTTGTAATTGCCAACTTTCAGATTGGGTGTCTGAGTGGACATCCGGCTTGTTGGTGATGGAAGTTTTTTCTGTTTCTTAGTTTTCCTTTGACGGATGCCCCTTCCCCACAGAGCTGGACCTTCTCAGGTTCAGCTGTGCTTGCTGTGAAACTCTCAGTCCTCGGCGCTTCCAGTTGCTGTTTTTTTTGTGTGTGTGTGGGGATGGTACCAACCGAGCCCAACTAAAAGGGCACCCAGTCTCGTATACTCCATACTGAGAAGCACTGCACTGGGCACCGGCAAAACAGCCTCACTGGCCAAAAGAGTCGTGCTGGCGACCCATGGGGCTCCTCTGCCGGGAATCTCCCAGTCTGTGGTCAACAAAAATTCATTTGAAATTGCAGCATCCACTCGCTCTCTGCCCTTTCACTGGGAGCTACAATCCTGAGCTGCTGCTAATCAGCCATCTTGGATTTCTCTCCACCTGTTGATGAAGTTTTTTCTGTTTCTTAGTTTTCCTTTGGTGGATGCCCCTTCCCCACAGAGCTGGACCTTCCTGGGTTCAGCCGTGCTTGCTGTGAAACTCTCAGTCCTCAGCGCTTCCAATTGCTGTTCTCCTTGTGGGGATGGGACCAACTGAGCCCGACTAAAAGGGCACCCAGTCCTGTATACTCTGCACCGAGTAGCGCCACACTGGACCGCCAGCAAAACAGCCACGCCAGCCAAAAGAGTTGCACTGGCGACCCATGGGGCTCTTCCGCTGGGAATCTCCCAGTCTGTTGGCAACAAAAATTCGTCTGAAAGTGCATTGTCCACTCACTCTCTGCGCTTTCACTGGGAGCTACAATCCTGAGCTGCTGTTAATCGGCCATCTTGGATCTCTCTCCCTCTCTTTTTAAAAAAAAAAATTGTTTAAGAAATCAAGTATTATTCAAAACAAAAAGTCATATATTTATCATAATATTTCTTAAAATAATTTATTCTTTTGCAGTTTATGGATAAATGGTATGACCTATTAAATGCTCAACTTGAGTGAGTATCTTATTTCTTTAGGACTTTTATAACAAATTGCCATAGGCGGGGTGATTTATAAACAATAAGAATGTATTTGCACAGTTGTGGAGACTGGTTGACTGAGATCAGTTTGCGAATATGACTGCGTCTCGTGAGGGCTCTGGGTTGCAGACTGACAGTTTCTCCCTGTGCCCTTACATAGCAGAAGGGTCAAGAGTTTCTCTTTGGTATCTTTTGTAAGGAAATTAATCTTGTTCCTGAGCCTTTATGACCTGATCACTTCCCAAAGGCTACACCTCCTAATACCATCACCTTGGAGGTTAAAATTTCAACATAGTATAAGAGGACACAAATATTCAGACATAGAGGAGAAAAGATGACATTATATTACCCAAATGCCGAAGTTCAGTCTGGGTCCTGCTGCTCACCACACAGAAAACCAATGATTGGGATGAGTATTGCCAAGGAAGAAGGCTTTAATCAGGTACTGCAGATGAGGAGATAGATCTATCTCAAATCCATCTCCCTGACCAACCAAGGTGAAGGGGTTATGTAGCATGGAAGAAATGTAACTGTGTGCGGGAAAACAAACTCAGGAGGGTTAAGGAGGCAGCCATGATAAATGAGTGGCCTGGCTGCTTATTGCCAGGATGTAACAATCTCATGAATTTTTTCTTTGATACTTGATGCTGTTTTTCAAAGTCATGGGGGCCCTTTTCTGAGGAAATAACTCAGATGAAACAAATTTAAGTTTCAAGCTTAAAGCCTAGAAAGGTCAGCTTTTATGTTTATCAAAAATCAAAAACCAAAAAAACTGTCTATGGGACTGTTGGGTTGATTTCAGTTTCACAATTATCAATTACAAGTTTTGAGTAGAAGTAAAAGTAAACAGAAATTGCAATGCCAAGCTTTCTGCATTATTTCTAGATTTTGGAAAATTAAGTACATTTCATGGATGATTTACTTACTTGAATTTTTTTTTTTTCGAGACGGAGTCTCACTCTGTCACCCAGACTGGAGTGCAGTGGCGTGATCTCTGCTCACTGCAGCCTCTGTGTCCTGGGTTCAAGTGATTCTCCTACCTCAGCCTTCCAAGTCACTGGAATTACAGGCATGAGCCACCACACCTGGCTAATTTTTGTATTTTTTGTAGAGACACGGTCTCACCACGTTGGCCAGGCTGGTCTCCAACTCCTGATCTCAAATGATCCGCCCACCTCAGCCTCCTAAATTTCTGGGATTATACAGGCGTGAGCCACCACTCCGAGCCCTGAATTTTCTTATAGGTAAAGTAAGCGCATGAAATATGTATGTGAGTCTTATGGCTAACTAAGTAAGAAATAATGGTGACAAGAGCAGAAAAAGCAATAAAATAATGGTAGAGAAAATCAACCGTTAAAAACAAGAAGGAAGAGAGATACCAGGAGGCAAGAGCAAAAGGCAGCCTGGGAGGCGGGGGAGAACCACAGTAATGATAGGAGGTAGAGGAGTGTGATTTAGGAGATTGTATGTGGGCTGTGGAACAGGCAGAAAAAGAATATGCAAGTATTCCACAGGTAGTTTAAAGCATTAATTCTCCTTTATAAATGGGATAGTAGGTAAGCAAGTTTTCATTTTATGATTACAATTTATAACTTATTACTATGGTACGTATAATCTTATTTGATTCTTAAAATACATAATAAAAATCTAGTAAAAATAAGGGGGTTTCCATTTCAGGCCATGACTGATCGATGCATATTGAAATTACTCTCCTATGGTAAACAGTATGAAATGAAACAAAATGTATGAAGTAATCGGCTGCAGGCACCAGGCAACAGAGACGTGTGATCAGTGAGAGAAGGAAACCTCCATATTCATTTGCTGCAAACTCACCCTGGATTGTGTTTTTATTTTACTTTTTTTTTTTGGAGGCAGAGTCTCACTCTGTTGCCTAGGCTGGAGTGCAGTGGCGTGATCTCGGCTCACCACAACCTCCACCTCCCGGGTTCAAACAGTTCTCCTGCCTCAACCTCCCGAGTAGCTGGGACTACAGGTGCCCACCACCACACCCGGCTAATTTTAGCATTTTTAGTAGAGACAGGGTTTCTTCATGTTGGCCAGGCCAACATGAACTCCTGACCTCAGGTGATCGACCCTCCTCAGCCTCCCAAAAGGCTGGGATCACAGATGTGAGCCCCTATGCCTGGCCCACCTTGGATTTCTACTCAGACCTACAGGGAGATGAAGCCCAGAGATCAGTGATCTTAACTGGGCAGAAAAAAATAAAAAATAAAAAAAAGCAAACGAATTTCCAGGGTAGTAGTAGCAAGAAAAAAAGACTGCTAGAAATCTGCACAGGGGTACCTTGAGTGTTGGACCAACTATAAGGCTGTGCCTGTGCATAGAGGCTTTTATGCTTTTGTATACAATTACATGGTGTGCATAAAATATAACTTTGAAAAAGAAATGTAGAAATGTTTACTTCAAAAACCCTTAAATTTTACGAAAATATAGTAATAAAAATGAAGTAAATGTAAGTACTAATTTATTAGAGGGAAAAACAATATTTAGACATAAATTTCCCTCCACAATAATCTATATATCTAACTAAATCCTCAATATCTTAGAAAGTTTTTTTTTAATTTGACAAACTGATTATTAATTTTACTAGAAGGATAAGTACATCTAAAAATACAAGAACATTTTTTGAATCTAAGTAACGTTGGAGTGACTTGTAGTATTATAATATCAAAACATGCTACACAATATTGTAACAATTAAAAGATTAGGCCAGGCACAGTGGTGTGTGCCTGTAACCCAGTTAGTAGGGAGGCTGAGCAGGAAAGATCTCTTGAGCCCACGAGTTCAAGGCTGCATAGTGGCATGACCACACGTGTGAACAGCCACTGCACTCCACTCTGGGCAACATAGCAAGAGACCTATCTCTAAATAAATAAAATAAAAATAATACACAATAGAAATAAGCAACTGGTGATGATATGGGATTGAGAAGTGAAAATGATTTTGAAACTTTAGTTGAATAATTAAAATAGCATTAATTGCAGTATGCTAATATAGCAACACATCAATACATACTTATTACACCTTTACTATGTGATATACATTGAAATAGTGCTATTTCAGAAAAAAAGTTGCTTTTCAAAGGAGTTCTAAAAGCATAGAGACACAGCTATTTTCAAGACTATTTTCTGAATTCCAGGTAAACACATTTTCACTTTTAAAAATTCGATTATCTAACTAACTCTCCAGGTAATCATTTTCCAGTCATTGCTGACTGAATCCACTATTTATCTCCTTAGGAACATGCTTTTCTATGTGAACACCCTGACTTCTCAGTCATTTTGGCCCCAGGAATTCACATTCTATCTTCCTCCTTTCAGTTTCCTTCACCCTTCCTGATTATCTCTACACACTCGCTGAAAGTCTATTTTGTTTGCAGTTGAGGAACCCACTGAGAGAGATTACTTGGAATGTAACTTCAGGTTAAATCAAGTCCACCATAGGTGATTTTGTAGTTTGTACTCTGTACAAAATGTGTGACCTAAACAGGGGCTGAAGTTCAGCCCAAGTCCCAGTCCAAGTTTTGCCAGTGTGTGTCCAGAAGGGACACATGTTCTTTTTCCACAAACATGCAATCTAGGCAAATCATGTACTTGAGTTCAAATCCAGCCAGATTGGTGATACCAGATCATGGACGAAAGAAGAAATATAAATTCACAGTGCAGATTTTTTAGAGGTCAAGTAAAAACATGAAAGTCCACGATAATCAGCTACAGCAGTGATTAAAGAAAATTATACAGCCATAAAACTTATATATATATATAAAATTTTATTAAAGTTTAAAATTCAAAAAGTAGGAAAAAGGAGAGCAATGTCAGCCAAAGTAAATAAGAAGGAAGCAATTAATAATGAAAAATATTAATGAGAAAGGAAACAGAGATGTCTTAGCCTCCATTAAAAAAATAATACCTGATTTTTCAGAAGAAAAAAGAGAAAGACTAAAGTACTACTTAGCCAAATTAGGAAGAAAGAAAGAATGTGAAGCTATGTAAAATAAGAAATGGCAAAGGCCAAATGTCATCCAAAGAGGGTTTCTTTTGAATCTTGTCATGAGGGAAATGTTTTTTTTCCAACTTTTTATTTGAAAAGTTTTAAAGCAACAGCAGAAATAAAAGTACAGAAAAACCCATATACATTTCTCCTAAATTCACCAGTGGATTAGAATATTGCATATGTTGTTATTCTGGCATATATGAATCTATACAAAATTTTAATGTAATTAATATTTATCACAACTCTTTATCTTCTAAAAAGTTCACCATGTATTGGCTAAGAAAACAGATCTTACTACATTACTATGATCATATACCAGAAATTTCACTTTGATTCAATGTATTCAGTTTACCTGATTGCATTTCAAATGTTCTTTACAGAATTTCCTCTTACTGCTTTGTTTCTGTTTCTAAAACCAAATGAACATTCATACATTGTATTTGGTGGTCAGTCAGGTCCATTTCATTTCCTTTATTAAAGAATAGTGGTTCTTTCTACATATGTTTGGTGTATAATTATGAGAGGGTTTTTCATTGATATATTGACATTTTTGAGGAACCCAGAGAAGTTTTCTTGTAAAATTTCCTATATTGTTGGACATTGTTTTCATGGATAGCTTTGGTTAAGTGCTTTTAAAAAGCATCAGAAGACACATATTAGTTTGTTTTATTTTTAGTAATTCTAAGTTTGGTCACTTATTTAATAAAAATTAAGAGTCTATTTTGAACAACTCCATGAAAATACAAGAAAATAAATACCCTAAATGAAATGAATATTTTCTAGAAAATGGCATATAGAAATAGAATTTACTTGATTACATTAAAGATCACTGAGTTGACTGATTAGCATGGGATAAATACAGAAACTTTTCAAGGAGCCACTCCTAAAACTACTAGTCAAGTTTCATAAGAAAAATTTGCCAAATCTTTAAAAAGCATAAAGTGCTAGTGATTTTCTATTGCTCCAGAATATAGAAAATAAAGAAACTCCTCTAAAGTTTTTAAAATTGATAAACACACATACACACATACAATTAGTGACCAGTTTCAATGTGTATTTTGCAGAAATGCTAAACATTAACACATACAATTCAAAAATATTTAAAAAAATATGCTTGAGTGAAATTGACTCCAGGAACCTAAAAATATGTTAGCAGTACAAAATCTATTGTTATATTACATTTCATATAATAAATGCAGTGGTGTAAATTATATGGCCATTCTGTAGATGATGATAGTACATATAATTCAACACTCTTTCAACAAAGCCTGAATAAAACAGATTTTATATATTATTCCCTAAAGTAGAATATATCTTTCTTCTTGCTATCTGCCCCAATCCCAGTATACAACTTAATGTGAATATACCAGAGGCAGTTTTTTAATATCAGGATCAAAAAGGATGCCCAGTATCACTACAATTATTTAATATTTTACTGTCAGTGTTAGCCAGTGCAGTTGAACAAGACTAAAAAACTAGATGCATGAATATAATTTAGAGGAATAGGAAAAACTGTTTCTACTTGCAAAGTAGAGCATGTGATATCGGAGAGATCACAGTGTGGTGGGCAAAATTATCACCCCTTGTTTAGGTCTACAGCCTGATCATTGCGATGTCTGAATATGGGAACTTTGCCTGGCAAAAGGACTTTGCAGATGTGATTGAATTAAGGCTCTTAGGATGGGAAGATAATCTCAGATAATCTGGATGTGTTTACTGTAATCATGAGGTCCTTAGCAGAGGGACACTGGAGGAGTTCATCAGATAGAAGGTGACATAACAAGGAAGCAGGACAGATAGAAAGAAATTTGAAGATGCTGCTCTGCTGGCCTGAAGATGGACGAAGGGAGAAATGAGTCAAAGGACAAGTGAGGCCTGTAGAAGCTAAAATAGGTAAGCCTCCAGAAGTAGCCAGTCCTGTCAATGCCTCGACTTAAGTCCAGTAAAACTGATTTCAAACTCTTTACCGCTAGAACTATAATAGCATACATTTGTGGTATAGCATAATTTTATGGCAATTTGTTACAGCATCAAGAGGAAACTATTTAATATAGAGACAATCTACCAAGAGACTTCTACAACAATATACCACCTTTAAAAGTAACAGAATACTAAATTAACCTCAGAAATTAGTAGTTTTCATGCATGCAAACTATATCCAGTAGAAGGCATATTAAGAATGAAAGCACAATTTCCTGTAACAACAGTACAAAAGAGAAAATACATAGACGTAAAAATTATAAACACTGCAAAACCTCTATGAGAACGGCTTAAAAACACTACTTGAGAGCTCCTAGGTAGACTTAAAACAAATAGAAATGTGGAAAGGTGTTCCTTTAGGGAGCAGGGGTGCATGTGTGCTTATTTTAGAGAATGCTCTGGTGATCTGATTAATTCTCAGGCACTTTCTGTGGTGTGCACTGGACTTGTATGGGAACATATTTTCACCATGTCCCAGGAGGGAATACGCAATGCCCACCTGGCCCTCTCTCTCTTTCTGCTCCGCCTTAACTTTTTGGATACATTTTTCATGTTTGACAGCTCCAGGCACTTGAACGAACACATCAAGTGACTCAGGAATTCCAATATTGGAAATTATCACAGCATGTGAATGTGTGGGTATTTGTGTGTATGTGTTGGGGGTGAGTGTTGTGTTGGTTCTGCACAAATGATACATCTAAGTCAGTCCTGTGGAGTAGGAGCTGTGCCCAAGGCTAATAATTCACTAGACATAGAATGCATTACTTAATTCCTTCTGTTTTTAGCAGTGAATTCTAGTTATAAATTTTGGGAACCAAAATGACATTGCCTTAAGCCACTTTCACAAAACATACAAACATAACCCTAGTAAGCATTTATCAAAATTTTACATGAGGAAACAAGCTTTAAGAGGTTACATAAGTTTTTCAGGGTAAAATATTCGACGTATGACAGGGTTAGAATTTAGCTGCAGGTCTATCAGAAGCAGAAGCTCATGTTGCATTCCCCAGACCACGATGCCTCCACGTACTATGTCCTTCCCAAATGATATCCACATGAAATCATATTTTTAATATTTTAATAACATTCTATTATTTTTATCATATAATACCATGTGAAAATTTCATATTTTTTCTTACTTTCGTTGTGCTTTTTTCTTTTTTCATCTATTGTTTTCCTGTTTTTAGGCTCTTAGCACTTCATGCTTAAAGAGAGAGCTTAAGAGATCCTATATAAGAGAAAGGGGTCAGGGGAGTGAGAAAGAGCTCTCAAACATTCCACTATTAGGAAGCTCTGATTTTCATGGTTTTAGGAGAGAAAATGGAAGGAAAAAATAAAAGAAAATTCAGAGATAAATGTGGCCTTAGATAAAAGGTAGAGACACTAAAAAATAAACAAACAGAAGTTGTTAAGATCTCATTAAAAAGTTCAATTATCACCAATTATTGAATTTTCTGATGCCAATTTTCTAAACATGTATATTATGATTTATACTCATAAGATTTTGCTGTTAGAGATACAACAAATTATAAAGAGAAGAGTAGATCTTCATACCTGGTTAATAAATGGATATGACAGTTTGAAAGTTACACTTCTTAGATGATGTAGTATCCTCATGTGATTGTTACAATGTAATGAAGAAGGAATAGAGAATTACCATTTCACATTCTTTGGGGTAAATTAAAGGTCATTATCTTCCAATGTTAAAGTATCATGTCTTAGGTCTTAACTCATGAATGATGTCTGCTGAGAGTAAGGCTGTTCAGGACTAAGTTACAAGACATGAATATATGAGTTGCTGAGCTGGTAAAGAGGGTAAGATACAAATTCAGGTCCACTAAAATTTGTTAGAGCAGTGAAAATACTAGCTTTGCTGTAGAAAACTAAAAATGCAATTTTTTTCTACATAAACTGATAAGCTTCCTTTTTGGTGTTTGTAGTATGACAGATATTTGAACCAGATGGCATACTTTTTGCTGAGCATGTTCTAAGGTCTTGCCCAACTTGCAGACCAAAAGAGAACAAACTGTGGGAAGATTTAAATAGTAAAAAAATTCCAATGTTTCCTTTGGCTTGATTAAAGTACTCTTGTAACTGGATTAGCTGCAGGGTCTTGGCCTCACCAACCCGGAAGAATGGGGAAGGGGCCTCGGTGTCCCGGTGAGTGTTAGCTCAGATAAAACTCATGGACCCAAAGAGTGTGCGGTCGTGCCGTTTAGTAGAGAAAATGAAAGCACAGCTTCCACGCTGTGGAAGAGGACGTGGGTGCCGCTGTGGGCTCGGGCGGCTGGAGGTTATACCCCTGAGTTATTCCCTCCCCATTCTTCTTCTCATTCAGTGAGAGGGGTTTTTCTAACCTTTCTCTGGATTAATTGATCTTTGAATCCTTTACCGGATTGGCTACTGTTTTCAAACTCCATGGCACTGAGCCTCCCCCTGAACAAAGCCCTTAAGAGCCAGAGGCAGGAGAACCGGACACAAAGCCCTAACCGGCCAGAGGCAGGGCAAGTCCCGAGCTTGAAACAAAAGCTCCTAGCAGACCGAAGTCCTTCAGTGGGTTACAGCTGGCATGCTGGCTCATGTCTGTAATCCCAACACTTGGGGAGGCTGGAGCAGGAGGATCCCTTGAGCCTGGGAGTTCGAAACCAGCCAGGGCAACATAGCAAGACCTCATCTCTATTACAAAAATAAAAATAAAATATACATTGATTTTGCTTCAGGTAAATATGTATTCCTTTTGTTTTACATATTTATTGAGATAAACTTCACACACTATAAAATTACTCATTTAAATTGTACAAGTCAATGGTTGGGGGTGTATTCACTGGGTTGTGCAACCATCACAAGTAAGGTCAGAAGGTTTGAATCTCCCCGGGAAGAAGTTCTATGCCTATTAGAAGTCACTCATTACCCACCTTTCCGCCATCATAGGCAATCTCTGATGTACCTTCTGTATGTATATGTTTATGCTGTACATTCTTATAAATGGAATCAGACAATGTATGGTCTTCAGTGACCTCAGTTTTCACTCAGCATAGTGTTTTCAAGGACCATGCGGTAGCTTGTATCAGCACTTTATTCCTTTTTAATGCAATAATATTCATTGTGTAGTATACTGCATTTTGTTTATCTCTTGATGGACATTTGGATTGTTTCCACTCTTTTGGCTATGATGAATAATGCTGCTGTGAAAAACTCGTGTCCATATTTTTGTGTGTGTGTGTATATACATATGTGTATATATATATGTACATATATATATATATATATGTTTTCATTTTTCTTGAATACAAAACAAAAAGTGGAATTATAGGTCATATGGTTATCCTATGTTTAACATTTTGAGGAACTGCCCAACTGTTTTTCAGTGTGGCTGCACTGAAAAAAGAAAGCACTTCTGATAGTCTAAAAATAATTCTGCAGTCTACAAGATAAGTCAGCAGAGTTGAGTGGAAATTAAACAGGGAATGGGAAGAATCTGGAGCTCGTCCCAGCTCTGCCACTAATTAGTTGTGTGACCTTAAGCAACTCATTTACATTCTCCAAGTCCAAGTTTCTTCTTTCGTAAAATGAGTGTGTTTCTTCAAACAAGCACAACTCTTGAATACAATTATAGCTACTTTACTTTGGTTTTCCATTGTCTCTTTAAAACTGCTTTGAGGCTTAATTTTTTCTTTACTCCAGAATAAAAGACTTTTTAGCAAAGCCCATGACATTTCTGACTCCTATTAAGCACATGAAGACTTCCGGTTGCTTTAAGTCACAAAACATGATCTTAACTGAGTAACAGAATAGCCCATTGCCACATGTAATAAAAAGCAAATCTAATGTTAATTAGAGGCTTCCTCAAGACCCAGCTTAAATAAAAATATGCTATTTTTAGTGACCACTCAAGAGTTGGAGTGTCAAAGCCATAAGAGGAAAGGGAGCAGAAAGACTTTGCTGTGGATGGGGGAGCTGATCTGGCTTGGACGCTCTCTGGACCTGGCAGATGTTTTAGATCATTATTCCTGTACTAGTTTGCTAAGGCAGCTGTAATAAAGTACCACAAACTGGGTAGCTTAAACCACTGAAATGTATTCTCTCATGGTTCAAGAGGTTAGAAGTCAAAGAGCAAAGTACAGAACTGGTTTCTTCACAGGCGCTGAGAGGGAGAATCTGTTGTTCTAGGCTCCTCTCCGAGCTTCTGGTGGGTTTTCTGGCAGTCATTGGCATTCCTTGGCTTGTAGACATATTGTAATCTCTGCCCGTGAAGATCTTCATCTTCACTTGGCATTCTAGTGTGTGCGTCTCTGTGTCTAAATTTCCTTTGTTATAAGGAAACCAGTGAAACTGGATTAGAACACTCACTGGCCTCATTTTAATTTGATCACGTCTGTAATGACCCTATTTCCAAACAAGGTCACATTCTGAGCTACTAGGAGTTAGAATTCCAGTAAATTTTTTTTCTTGGAGGTAGCAGATACAATTCAACCCAAAACAACTCCAAAAGAAATCTCTCTTCCTTGGGATAGTACTATTCATCTGTAACCTTTGCATGTGACTTCCTGGTGCCACTCAAGAGGCACCTCCGCCCAATGCCTTTGGGCTTGGCCACACAGTTTACTTTGAACACTGGAAAGGGAAAATGTGGAAGTTCTCAGTGGATGCTAAACAGAGCATGTGTGCCACAGCTCACCCACTAAAGGGTCTGTTGTCTGCTGTGAGAACAGTACACCCTCAAGACTTCTCTTCCAATCCGGATTCAGGAATGAAAGGACACATGGATAGTCAATCTTCTGAAATCTTAGAGCTGACCAAAGCTGCGGTTAAAGTACTGTGTACCCATCATATAACAAGAACAAGACAAACATTTTCTTACTATAAACCATTGAGATGTGGGGGCTGTTTGTTGCCACAGCAGAAGTGACAGAGAGGCTTTTATTTGCTTTGGTGATATCTCATCCCTGAGACCTTTCACTTGTTCCACATGGTTCGAGGGATGCATCTCTGGCTTGTTGTTGACAACAATTTCTTTTTGATTTGGTGATATGGCTAGGCTCCATTCCAGGTCTAATCACTGCATCAGGCAGTCATCTTTGATGGATAATGTCAAAGATGATAGGAATATTCCCCGACACTGGCATCCTTCTCTTTCTTGCCTACCTTTGGTCCAAGGACAATGCCCACACATGCTTGGCTAGGACAAGTTGTGGAAGTACAGATTCTTCAAAGCAGCCAGTTCCTTCCTGACTCATCCATTAGCAGGAAGCCAGCCCATTCCTTGCTCTCCAGGTTTTCCAGGCAAGAGTCAGGCACTAGACCACTAAGTGTCCCCAGATTTTATGAAATACATGTTAAATGGGCCAATGTTTTGCATGTTTCTGCAAGTCCGTGGCAGTCAGGTATGCTGCTCAAATCTTCAGACTAACCTACTGTGAGGAGCATAGCTCATTGACAGCCTCTTCTGCTGCCTCTTCAATTACAATGTTTGCATCAAGGCACTACTTACTCTGGTTGCTCTCAGGCAATGACTAAGCACAGTAGGGTACTAGTGCTAGTGCATTTCTACCTGATAGGGAATACCTGTAATTAGGGTTGCCAGATAAAATGCAGGGTACCAATTAATTTTGACTATAGATCAACAGTAAGTAGTTTTTTTTGTGTAAGTATGCATACAATATTTGGGGAATCCTTCTACTAAAAATTTTTTGTTGTTGATTTCAATTCAGATTTAACTGGTTATCCTATATAATTATTTTCTAGAACTACCTATAATGACAATGGTTGCTTGAGTACATCCCACCATTCTGGCTGGAAATTCCTAGAACTGCACTAGAGCATGAGGCTCTTCTGTCCAACCCTTCTTTACCTCCACTGTTGCACAAGTGTCAGACCTGCGTGATGGCTTGGATATTTGCTCTGGCAATTCCTGCTTGTTCCCCCTTACTCTTGGCTGGCATTTCCCAAAAAACAAACAAACAAACAAACAAACAAACAAAAAACTCTTATACCTCTAAGCCCATTGTATTAGTTCTCATGCTGCTATAAAGACATACTTCAGACTGGGTAGTTTATGAAGAAAAGAGGATGAATAGACTTATAGTTCTGCAGGCTGTACAGGAAGCATGGCTGGGAGGCCTCAGGAAACGTACAGTCATGGCAGAAGGCAAAGGGGAAGTAAGCACCCTTACCTTGGTGAAGCAGGAGAGAGAGAGAAAAAAAGAGAGAAAAGGGCTGTCCCACATACTTTCAAACAATCAGATCTCATGAGAGCTCATTCACTGTCACCAGAACAGCAAGGAGGAAATCATAACCATTATTCAGTCACCTCCCACCAGGTCCCTCTCCTGAGACATGGGGATTACAATTTGAGTTGAGATTTGGTTGGGGACACAAAGCCAAACAATAACAGTGCACCCCTGGCTCCTCTGATGTCTCATGTCCTTCTCACATTTCAAAACCAACCATGCTTTCCCAACAGTCCCCCAAAGTCTTAACTCATACTAGCATTAACTTAAAAGGCCAAGTCCAACATCTCATCTGAGATTAGATGGAAGTTAATGACTTCCAAGATACAGTGGAGTTACCTGCATTGGGTAAATGCTTCCCTTGCAAAAGGAAGACACTGGCCAAAACCAAGGGGCTACAGGCCCAATGCAATTCTGAAATGCAGCAAGACAGGCATTAAATTTTAAAGTTTCAAAATAATCTCCTGTGACTCCATGTCTCACAGTCTCACATCCGAGTTATGCTGATGCAAAAGGTGGGCTCCCATGGCCTTGGGCAGCCCCACCCCTGTGGCTCTGCAGGGTACAGGTACAGCCCTTGCAGCTGCTTTCACGGGCTGGCATAGAGTGTCCAAAGCTTTTCCAGGCACATGGTACCAACTGTCAGTGGATCTATAATTCCAAAACCTGGAGGACAGTGGCCCTCTTCTCACGGCTCCACTAGGCAGTGCCCCAGTGGAGACTCTATGTGGGGGCTCCAACCCCACATTTCCCCTTTGCATTGCTCCAGCAGGGGTTCTCCATGAGGGCTTTGCCCCTGCAGCAGACATCTGCCTGGACATCTGGGTGTTTTTATACATCCTCTGAAATCTAGGCAGGACCTCCCAAGCTTCAGCTCTTGCCTTCTGTGCACCTGTAGGCTCAACAACACATGGAAGCTGCCAAGGTTTGGGGCTTGTACCCTCTGAAGCCATGGCCTGATCTGTAATTTGGCCCCTTTTAGCCACAGCATGAGCTGGAGAGGCTGGGACATGTCCTAAGGCTGCACAGAGCAGCAGGGCCCTGGGCCTGGAACACGAAACCATTTTTCCCTCCTAGGCCAGTGATGGGAAGGGCTGCTGTGAAGGTCTCTGAAATACCCTGGAGACATAATCCCCATCGTCTTGGATTAACATTCAGTTCCTCTTTACTTATGCAAATTTCTGCAGCAGGCTTGAATTTCTTTCACAACAATGGGATTTTCTTTTCTACCACATGGCCAAGCTGCAAATTTTCCAAACTTTTATGCTCTGCTCCCCTTTTAAATGTAAATTCCAGTTTCATATGATGTCTTTGTTCATACATGTAAGCATACACTTTTAGAATTAGCCAGGTTAGCTCTTGAACACTTTGCTGCTTAGAAATGTATTCTGCAAGACACCCTAAATCATCTCTCTCAACTTCAAAGTTCCACAGATCTCTAGGTCAAAGGCAAAAATGCCACCAGTCTCTTGGCTGTAGCATAGCAGGAGTGACCTTTACTCCAGCTCCCAATAAGTTCCTCATCCTCAACTGAGACCACCTCATCCTGGAATTCATCATCACTATCAGCATTTTGGTCACAATTCAACAACTCCTTAGGAAGTTCCAAACTTTCCCACATCTTTCTGTCTTCTTAGCTCTCCAAACTGTTCCAACCTCTGCCTGTTACCCAGTTCCAAACTCAGTTTTACATTTTCAGGTATCTTTGTAACTGTGCCCCACTTTCCTGGTACTAGTTTGCTGTATTCATTCTCACACTGCTATAATGACATACCCGAGACTGGGTAATTTATAAATAAATGAGGTTTAATTTACTAACAGTTCTGTAGGCTTAACAGGAAGCATGATTGGGAGGCCTCAGGAAATTTACAATCATGGTGAACGGGAAGTAGGCGTATCTTCTTAATGTGAAGAAACAGGAGAGACAGAGAGAAACGGGGGAACGGTGGAGGGGTGGGGAGGAGGGAATGATCAGATCTCGTTAGAAGGCACTCACTATCATGAGAACAGCAAAAGGAAAATCTACTCCTGTGATCCAGTTACCTCCAACCAGGCCCCTTCCCTGACATATGGGGTTACAATTTGAGATGAGATTTGGGTGGGGACAGAGTCAAACCATATCGCCCATCTTGATGTTTGCTTCTTAAGAGGACTTGAACTGACACACAGTGTTTTAGAATATGATAAATTCCATATCTTTATCACCGCTGATAATTCTATTTTAACTTTGCTATATGGATATTATACTAGATGATTGCCAAGTCCTTCCAGCTATAATTTATAATTCAAAGTTTCTTCTTAGGTAGAGAGAGATTACATTTTTAAAAATAACTCAATTTTGCTGTATAAAAATGAAGTAAGACTTAACTTGTTCAGGACTGATTTGCTATTACTCTGTGCCTCCTTGAACATACTATCAAAATTGGCTTTACAGTAATACTCTAAATGATAGTAAAATGACGTAGGAAATGAGATCACCTTCCCATTTATCATAAAACCTACAACCTACAGACTGTGCTCCAACTAGTGCTCCCCAACTTTAATTGCTAAACTGATAGAATAGGGTCAGATAACAAGTTTCTGTTATGTTGGACAGCTGCAATCTCCTGGCTTGAACCTCAGCCTACCGATCAAGCTAGGGGAGAAATAGGCCTTCTCCAATCATATAAATCAAAAATCTCCGCTACCAATGGCCAGGTTCCTTTCTTGGAATCTGCACCCAGTCCTACTAAATACTAGTTTACTGGACCATATTGAGGTGGGTGATGGTATGTAGACACACCTGCTATTTTTTCAGTTTCTGTTGATTTTTTCTGATAAATGCTATTCAGCAAACAAAACGTGTTCTATATGGCCATTGTCTTTGTGTTATTCAAATAGCTACTGTGGCTAAGTGTGTTATTAAAATAGCTACTGTGGCTAAGGCTTTTTTTTTTTTTGAAACAGAGTCTTCCACTGTCACCTGGGCTGGAGTGCAGTGGTGTGATCTTGGCTCACTGCAACCTCCGCCTCCCAGGTTCATGTGATTCTCCTGCCTCAGCCTCCTGAGTAGCTGGGATTACAGGCTCACACCATGATACTTGGCTAATTTTTGTATTTTTAGTAGAGATTGGCTTTCACTATGTTGGCCAGACTGGTCTTGAACCCTGGACCACTGCTTCGGGCTTCCAAAGTGCTGGGATCACAGGTTTCAGCACTGTGCTCAGGTGGTCAGGGCATCTTTATTGATATTCAACATGGAGTGCTGATAACAAACCAACGGACCAGAAATCAGTCTACTTTGGGAGTGGGAGAAGTTTACATGTGATGGTATGGTATGGCTGAAATGGCCTGATGTTTCTGTGGTGCTACACAGTTCAGTTAAATGGAAACCATGAAGAAGGAGCACTAAACCCCATAAGTCATGTGAACGCCATCATTCCCCACTCTCTAATTAAGGAAATGACCTCAATAAAACCAAGTTAATCAGTGAATCTACCACCTAGAAAACCATTATTATAATTGTTATTATTTTAGGAAAGAAATGTGATGAAAAGGATATTGTACCCAATCCTACTTAAGTCAACTGACCATTTAATGCATAAGGTAGAACGAATACTAGGAAAAATATGAGTAATCTGAAGGATGGAGATGAAGAAAGCCCAAAAGTGTGCCTCTTATGTATCAGATTAGGATACCAACACACTTGGTGCCATGGGGCGGCCTCTAAGGAGCTGTCTCCTGGGACCCCATTATTGGGCACTGGGAAAGTATAACAGACACTATTGCTGCCTCACTCAAATCTCTTTTACCAGATCAGTGCCTCAAGCCTTCTGCTGCTTGACAGCTCATAGTTATATTCTGCTCCTGAGAATTGTTCTTGACTAAAGGAAATTACTCACCCAGACATGCCAGAGGAGCAAACCCTTTCCTCAGAGACAGCTGATAGCCAGTTTCTAATAGATACTGGTTACAAACAGTCACCCCTATATCCCCAGGTTGAGACAACTCTCTAGCGTCCGTCACACTCCAGAAAGTCCTCTTAGATCAGGCTAGACTTTGGCTGAGCCCACTTTGCCTAATTTCTTCCTCAGTTCAATCCTATTACCTCTTCCTGTACTGGATTCAGCTACGAGCAATCGCTCCATCGTTTGCTCAAGAATCCTTGTCTCAGGCTCCGCCTCTAGCAAAACTAACTTACACAAGAAGGACTTAATGCTCTTGCAGAAGATAAGTGATCATATAGCAAAATAAGGGAGAAGGTCAGTGATTTGCCAAGTCATGCTGTGGTTGGATCCAGGCCCATGTTCTTACTAGGACTGAAGTCCCTACTTCCCCAATCATAAAGTGTAAAGGAACATTTCCATGTTCAAGGGCCAGAGTTCCTCGGCATTAATCTGATATCTGACAAGCCCTGTAAATTCCGCTATGCTCTTTCTGAACCTTATTGGATAATGAGAACCCACATGCCTTATCTTGCTCCTGGGTCTTTGATTTTCTTCTAATAAACACTGAACCAGAAAGTCTGACGATAATCCTATCGTATGTGTCTTTGTTTGGACAGCAGAAAATACACGCTACAGCTACAGAGGAAAGGTATAAAAATTGAAGGAAAGTAACTGTGGAACTTCTCTCTTTACATCCAAATTATTTGAGTAGATAGAAAGATTGTGTAGATAAAATTATTTGTATTTCCATCACTTTCAATAACTTGTTCACTTTAATGTAAAAGCTCTCTTTTTTGTATTTTTTTGGTTCTGCATTCTTTTTTTTTTTATTTTTTGGCTCTGCATTATCAGTTTGTCACGTGTTGCTTGGGAAATAACATTCAGGTGCTATTATTCTCAGTAAACAAATGAGAAAATGGAAGTGGAATTTAAATCATGATTTCATGGTTTCCCTGGAGTGGAAAGCTTGGATCTAGATATAGAAGTAAAACTTTAGAGTTAGAGTAATTACAACCTATTTTTAGATTGAGCCTCACTAATTAGGATTTGTGGACTTGTGTATGATGGAGATATTTTAATATGCTTTGTCAAAATACTACTTCTCATATTTCTACCAAATAAACCCCCAAACCTCTTAGGCTTTAATTAGTTACTGTCAGTTTATCAATAAGAAATGAAAGAAGTCAAAGGTAAGTGGAAGACATTTTACAAACCCAGGCTTAGAATCAGAAGACATCACCTTGAGATGAGAAGGGAAGAAGCACCTTAGAGTTTGGAAAAAAGTCTGAAGGAAGCTTAACAATCCTTTCCAAGGTGTATTTCCGTGTTGTACAGGTTGTATTAGCCCATTCTCATGCTGTTGATAAAAACATACTGGAGACTGGGCAATTTACAAAAGCAAGAGGTTTACTGAACTTACAGTTGCACATGGCTGGGGAGGCCTCCCAATCATGGGAGAAGGCAAAGAGGAGCGACTTATGTCTTATGTGGGTGGCGGCAGGCAAAGAGAGAGCTTGTGCAGGGAAACTCTCCTTTTTAAAACCATCAGATCTTGTAAGACTTATGCATTATCAGGAGAACAGCATAGGAAAGATCTGCCCCCATGATTCAATTACCTCCCACCAGATCCCTCCCACAACATGTGAGAATTCAAGATGAGATTTAGGCAGGGACGTAGCCAAACCATATCAGCCATTCCCAGTCATAAGATGTTATGCCAGGCACTGTCATAATAGTTTATTAAAATAATATATAATCCCTCATAGTTTAATGCAATTATACTGATCACTGCAAAAGGAAGATGGTATCTTACAGTCATGATGGACCTCATGGCAAATGCAGATTTTTTCTGCAGATTACACATGCTTGCTTAACCACCACCAAGATTACAGGAAACTGACTACATATCTTTGTGTCAGAAGTTTCCTCTTCCGCACTATGGGAATAATGATGGTATAGACTTCAGAGCATCGTCTAATGGAGTTAATATAATGAAATTTCTGGTACATAGTAATGAATCAACAAATTATACATGTTTTGATGGTTTTTTTCTTTTTATTCCTTTCATTGCCTAGTCTTTTAGCCTTTATCAAAATGTTTATATCATACTTGGTTATTTTGAAATATTTTGCCAAAACAATGGTGAATGCTTAGTGCTTATTACCACTTTACTTCTTTTCTATCATGTTCATTTCAAATATTAGAAGAATAGTTATTCTGGACACCCAGAATACCATATCTGAATCAATAATTTAAACTCTTTCAAGCAGAGGAAAGGAAATTAACATTTTCTGAACAACCAGTATGAGTTATTTCCAAAGTGAAATTACTTTATTTTGTTGTTCTTTACTTGTAAACATATCTATTAAAGAATTTGGCAAGTACCAACAAATTTGAAGAAAAAAAGTATGTTCTCCACAGCCACAGTGATCGGTGTAGCCATTTTCAGAATTTAAAGATTTACTTTCAATCTTTAAAATTAATATTGTCCCAATTATTAGAATAATCCATGTTTCATTTTGTTTACCGAATGTGTATGCTGTTAAAAATTACTATATAGAGATTATGTTTCTGCTTGCTCTAGCAGCATAATTACCTTATATTTTAGATGTTGCTCCTGTAAACACAATACAGGTGGGTGTTGTTTTGCTATTATTCAGTGTTTTAGTTAAATAATTTCACCTATTTATTTTCCTTGTGATTACTGACATATTTGGGCCTATTCCTTTTAAGCTATTTGCTGCTGTTTGATCTCTCTCCCCACAGCCTTCTCCTCCTGTCCCCTCTCCGTCCTTTATCATTCTTTCCTTCTTATACTTTTTCCTTTCTTCTCTGCCTTTGGGTTGATTAGGGGTTTCTTTTCTATGTCTTTTTTTTTTTTTTTAACTACTACTACTAGTTGAAAACATACACTTGGTTTCTAGTACTTTAAATGTTTTAAATGTTACCCAAGTGATTTAAATGTGTCTATTTAACACTGTGTAAATTTAATCAATATTTTGTCCCTCACATGAATAATTTTATTAACCAATTCCATTCATCATATATTTTGTAGTGCTTCTCCTTTAACTTGCCTTTATCCCTCAAGTTAGACATTATTTTTACTGTTATTAATTCAATATTTTAAATATTCACACTTATCATTTATTGATCATTTTTCTTTTATTATAGACTCTGCATCCGGGGTAATTTTCCTTCTTTACTAAATATATCCTTTATAAGGAGTTCTTTTGGTATGGATGTGTTGGTAGCCAGGTCTTGAAGACTCTTCTAAGAAAGACAACTTTCCTCAGTGTAGACTTCTAGGTTGATAGTATATTCTATTCTCTTAGCTCATTGAAGATAATATTTTATTATTTTTCAATTTCTAAAAGTTAGTTGTTTGTCTATCTGTTATTTTTCTTTGGAGTAATCTTTTCTGTATGGCTGCATGTAAGTTCTTCCTTTGGTTTTTGAATCATTTCACTATGGTGTCTCCAGGTGTGAAATTTTTAGAGCCTTCTGAATCTAAGAATGCATTTTAAATTGCGTTTTGAAAAATTTCAGCCATTATGTATTTCATTTTGGCTTCCTCCCCATACTCTCTGCTATTTACACTGAAAATATAATTAGCTTATGATAGGCCTTTCCTACCTACCCTTGAAGAGTTTTGTCCTTTTGTGTAGCCCCCTGTATTTTTTTTGCTGCATCAGTCTTCCAGCTCACCAACTGTCTCCTAAGTTATGCCCTAGTCTTATGATTAAACAATTATTTTAATTTGTACTCGTTTTTTTATTATTGTACTTTGGGCTCGGGGGTACATGTGCACATCCTGCATCCTGCAGGATTGCTGTGTAACTACATACATGCCACACTCCCCGCCCCGCCCCGTCACCTATATCAGGCATTTCTCCCGGTGTTATCCCTGCCCATCCACCCTGCCCCTCACTGATCCTCCCCTCCACTTCCCCACCTCGCCCAGTGAGGGCTGTTCCCTTCCCTGTGTCCATGTGTTCTCATTGTTCATCACCCGCCTATGAGTGAAAAGGTGGTATTTTGTTTTCTGTTCTTGTGTCAGTTTGCTGCGAATGATGGTTTCTAGATTCATCCATGTCTCTGCAAAGGACACGAACCTATTTTTTATGGCTGCATAGTATTCCATGGTGTATATTTGACACATTTTCTTTGTCCAGTCTATAGTTGATGGGCATTTGGGTTGATTTCAAGTCTTTGCTATTGTAAACAGTGCCACAACGAACATACGTGTGCATGTGTCTTTATAATAGAATGATTTATAATCCTTTGGATATATACCCAGTAATGGGATTGCTGGGTCAAATAGGATTTCTATTTCTAGGTCCTTGAGGAATCACCACACTGTCTTCCACA
>PVKP010036729.1:0-22225 GCA_004027715.1 Plecturocebus donacophilus | reverse complement strand
GAACAACCAGCATCAGTTATCCTAAAAACTTACCAAAAAGTAAAGAATATTACAACAATGAAGAAATTACATCAACTAACGGGCAAACAGCTAGTTAGCCTTAAATAACAGTATTAAACTCACATATATCAATATTAAGCCTAAACTTAAACAGATTAAATGCCCCAATCAAAACGTACACTTAGACAAACTGAATAAAAAGTTAAAACCCATTGGTACGCTGTTTTCAGACCTTTCTTATAGGCAAGGATACACAAAGACTTAACATAAAGGGATGGAGGTAGATCTACCAACTTAATGGAGAGCAAAAAAAAAAACAACAACCACGATTTGAACACAGACCTGGAACAAGCAAATTTAATAAATATTTACAGAACCTACCACCCCATATCCACAAAACATATATTTTTTTCAATATTATATAATACCTATTCTAAAAGTGATCACATAATAGGAAATAAATCACTTTTTAGTAATTGCATAAGCATTTTACAGATTTAAATGAAATCCTGAGCAATAGAGGAAGACTCTCTTTCTCTCTCCCCTTCCTCTTTCTCTTTTTTCTCTTTTATTCTTCTTCCTTTCCAAAAAAAAAAGCAGTTTACATACCAAAACTGACAATTAAAAATAGTTCTTCTGTGTCTTATCTACATCATTTGTGTGATTTCCCAAAGCCTCTATTATATAACACTTCGTTCTAGAGTCACTGCACACTGAATACTTGAAAACATTAACATTGCATTCTTAAATGATAGCCTGCATTTAGACATTCTACTAATTCAAATGTTTCAATGAATACATCCTATAATTACACTTGCAAAGATACTCAGGAGATAAAAATAGGTCAGTAATCAGAGAATCAGGCCCCTAGAACTATGGAAATTTCCACAGCCATCCATGGAATAGGCTTCCTTTTTGAACTCCTGGTTGATTTTTCCAACGATCATAGGAACCTCGAAATAGCATTTTGTTTGAGAGAGAGACTTCGGCTTCGTGTGAGAGACTTAGTAAAAGTTAATGGTATTTGTCATTAGAAAATGATGCCGCAGCTTCCCTAGAAGGGATTTTTGGTTCACTACATAATTTGTTCACGTAGTGTATCTGATGCTAAGTAGACTGTTGTGGAAGTAGGAGCAGAGATTCTTTCCATGCACATCTGTTGCACTTCATAGTGTAAGGGCTGCTTTCAGGCTCACTGTGATGGCACTGGAGGTGACTTGAGGTTTTAAACTATATTTGTGAGAAATAGTCCCTGAGGTTTGCAAGTTCAACCTCAGGCGGCCCATGTTCAAGTATTGTACCACTGTGATCAACCACATTTAGTCACGCTACACAACATCCAACACACCATTTCCCACCTAGACTTGTGGAGGTTTTAGGCAGAAGACATGGTAAGACAGTAGAAGACAAGACAAATTGAGGAAGAAACTTCTGTTTGAAGGCTTCATGCACAACTCCAGTTGGTTCCCTTTATTGGTAAAGTTTTCCTTTGTTGCTTTTCTTTCTGGTCTCTTGAGGACTTGACCAATAACTCATGGAATGTGTCAGCTCTAATTGCCTGTGTGGATTGGCACAAGTCATGCCTCAAAATTGGAATGTTGTCACATATAACATAGTCCTGCAGGGGGATAAATGTGGCCTGGAAAATGTTTTATCCAAACATTCCTTAAAAGCAATTGTGTTCTGCCATGCTAAGAGGCAGACAACCTTTAAGAACCAGCTGAGTGGAGGCAGGAGCATTGCTTGAACCCGGGAGGCGGAGGTTGCAGTGAGCAGAGGTCGAGCCACTGAACTCCAGCCTGGTGCCTGGTGACGGAGTGAGACTCTGTCTCAAAAAAAAAAAAGAAAAGAAAGAAAGAACCAGCTGAGTGAATTCCCAGGATGCCAAAGTTTCAACAGGTGTCAGGACACTGCTTCCACCCCCTTCCCTTAAAAATGCAGATGACCTCCTCCCTCCAAGGACTTCAGACAATGGCCAATTGCCCTCTGGGGTACTGTGGCACAGTTGTAGCCAGGGCAGCTTTCCAAAAGAAGTGGGTAATTGGTGAGTGGTGAGGACAGATGAGGGATCTATGAACCCGGGCTGGCTTTGGTGGGTGCCTCCTAATTGATGAGCAACTTACGCAAGTGTTGCTGATGGCCAGGTAATAGCTGTCAAGCAAGCCTCATTGGAACGGGTTTGAAGCAAGCACAGAAGCTGTCTGTAGGGGGAGATTTGCCACTAAGAAAGATGCCATGAGGTAAGCATATAGTATGATTAGGGAGAAGAACGGACACGGACATCTGTGGAGCACCTATTGTGTGCTAGGCACTAAGACTTGACATTTTCACACATTTTATCACAGGACTCCACAGGTCGAGTACTTAACATTCTCATTACAACGTCTGTTTTCTTTAAAAATAAATTGTGGCAATCTGGTTCTTGGCAACCAGTTAAGTAGTAAACACTGGGCTATGCAGACAAATCAGTTCTTTGCTTATTCATTCTCCTTTCCTCTGCACCAGGCAGACAGGTGCGGGGAGGAAAAGAGATACTTGAAGCAAACACTGCAACATAGTAGGGAAAACATTCATTTCAAATGTAGTAAGCTCAGATAATGTTCCGCTAACGTCAGAAACATTCCTCATTAAAGGTGCATATGCAGATACCAAAACAGTTGTTGAACATAAAATAATTATTATTTTGGCTATCTAAAACTAATCAACTCGTTGATTTAATTTTTAGAAAAAATATCAAAGAATTGAATTGCTCTTTTTGTCTGGAGAGATTGAGTTGGCTGGGGAATACTATAAAACCAAAACTGTCAGTTGGGGAAGAACAATCAAAAGCTGCCACCAGGGAAGGGCTCTGTACTAGAAAAACTTTCAGAAAGTTCCCATAGAAAACTTCAGGCCCACAGGAAATGTCTAGTTGAGATGATGGATCACAGACTGCCCCGATCACCAGACTTCCATGACAACCTTCTGCAGGCACCATCATGTGAAGGAACAATTCTCCTTTTTGTCCTAGGATACGTCTTTTTTTAGGAAATGACAAACCATGATCTTCTAAACATTTCATGTTTGATATTTGACATTTTCCCAAGGCTCCAACCCTGACCTTGCCACGCAATAGAATGGGGAGAAATTCTTCTTTTTTAGAGATGGGCAACATTGCTTTTAGAGAGCTGGGCAGATACACAACCATCTCCCAACAGTGCGTGGGGCTGTGATGATTGAGATTCCTGGAGAAGTGAATATGAGTCTGTTACCACACCACATCATAGATCCTCATCTTCTGATAGTAGTTCAAATATTTGCAGTTATCATGAAAATATCTTTCATTGAAATGGTCTCATTTTTGCAAAGATGTTCTCATACATTTATATCCCACTAGGTTAGACAGTTATTGACAAATGCTAGCATTGTACTGCATTAGATTTACCTGGAATATATTTCTTTTTACTATAAAATTCCTTTGCTATCCTCCCAAATGGTCTGACATAGTAGGTCTGGAATAGACCTGAAAATCTGTAATTTTAGAAGCTGTCAGGTGACTGTTGCATGCCCTGGTTTTGGATCAGTGAGGACAGGAAGAAGTGCCCATCCATACAGAAGTCTGAGCGTTTTGCTCCAACTTTTTCAAAGTGCCTTACAAAGAAGACGGGGTTACAGAGTTTGATCTAATTGACCCAAATCTTTCCCTATTACTGGCAGAAATATCTGGCCTTTAGCAAGTTGGTAAAGCCCATTTTTCATTCAGTTAATTCTTCCTTGAATTTCTCCAGAAATAACTATTCATAGTCAGTCTCTTCTGCAGGTCAGAGTTAAACTGTTATAGATTGAATTGTGTCCTCCCTAAAAAGGATAGGTTGGAGTCCTAACCCCTATTACTGCAGAATATGACCTTATTTTGAAATAGGGTCTTTATAGAGGGATTAAATTAAAATGCAGTTATTAGGGTTGGCCCTAATCCAATATGACTGATGCCTTTATAAAAGGGAAAATTGGACGAAAGAACAGACACACATGGAAGGAAGACAGTGAAGAAATGCAGGGAAATGATGGCCATCTACAAACCGAGGAAAGAGGCCTGAAGTAGATCTTCCCTCAACAGCTCTCAGATGACACCAATCATGTCAACACCTTAATTTTAGACTTCTAGCCTTCAGAACTGACACAATAAAACCTTGTTGTTAAAGCCACCCAGTTTGTGGTACTTTGTTACAGCAGTCCAGCAAACTAATACATAAACATTAGCAGCCCAGCCTCCATGTTTCTTCCTAATAAACAACTTTTCTCCTGTGTAATTATTTTTTTTCTTTTCTTTTCTTTCTTTTTTTTTTTTTTTTTTTTTTTTTTTTTTTTTTTTTTTTTTAGTTGGAGTCTCACTCTGTTGCCCAGGCTGGAGTGCAGTGGCTTGATCTTGGCTCATTGCAACCTCCACCTCCTGGGTTCAAGGGATTCTCCTGCCTCAGCCTCCCGAGTAGCTGGAAGTACAGGTGCACGCCACCATGCCAAGCTAATTTTTTTTTGTATTTTTAGTAGAGACGGGGTTTCACCATGTTAGCCAGGATGGTGTCTATCTCCTGACCTCGTGATCCGCCCACCTTGGCCTCCCAGATTGCTGGGATTACCTCGCCTAGCCTATTTGTTTTTTATATAGGTAGTCTTGCTGGGAGAGTAACTACTTCCTGTTGCTCTACTTGCCACAGAAGCCAAGGAACCCAGATTCTTTCCTGAAATCCCATGTTCTAGCAAAGGAACTGGCTCATGACCTAAGTTCAGTCAATTGATCTCTTTCTTCTGGAACTTTCCATCTTGAGTGAGGGAAGGACTGCGTAAAGAAGTATGGGGAGGCTATGTTCATACCCTCCACAGAGCAGTGGTGTCTAGCTCCGCAGTGACTCCCCTGATGCTATGGTCTGAATGTGTGTCCTCACAAAATTCATATGTTGAGATTCTAAACTGCAAAGTAATGGTGTTAGGAGGTGGGGCCTTTGGTAAGTGATTAGTTCACAGAAGCAGAGCCTTTATGGATGGCATTAATGCCCTTATAAAAGTGGCCTGACACAGGCCCCTTGGCCCTTCTACTATGCAGTGAAGAGATGGCCATCCATAAACTGGAAAGCAGGGTCCTATCAGGTACTAAATCTGCTGGTTCCTTGATCTTAGACTTCAGTCTTCAGAACTGTGAGAAGTGAGTTTCTGTTGTTTATAAGCCACCTAGTCTATATGATGGCAGCCTGAATGTACTAAGACTTTCCTCTATTCCTGCAGCAGTCAATTGGGTTTCCTCTTTTCTGCCTCTAGTCCCTCCAGGACTTCCTTGATCTCTGCTAATCCCCAAGCCTATTTTCCCTGTGTCTTATTCATTCTGTAAACCTCATGTGAAATGATCAATAGTCAGTCTTTTATTTTTTTTATTTTTGCCCCCCCGCACCAAAAAAACCTAATGATTTAGCCAGTCATTTTTTCTTGCTACTTGTAGCCTCAATATTTCCAATGCATCTCATACATATGTTATAACCCAATAGCATAATTCACGTGTCTGTCTTCCCAACACCACTGTATTCTCAATACCTGTAAAGTCTTTTGTAATTTTTTTTCTGATTCTTTGGTTGCCCTGGTGTGTTTTTCTGATTGTCCTAACACAGGTACAAGAAAACAAGCATCTATTTGTTAATTCAACAAATAATTACTGAACATATTCTATATGTCAGATTTTGTTTTAAGTTTTATGTTCTAGGTTCATCAAGTAAACAAAACAGGACTTTACTGGTCACCCATTTCAATGCTTTTGTTATTGACAAAGAAGGCACTGACAAAGTTAGGTGATTTTACTACAACCCGAAGTATGTCAGTGGCAGAGTGGAGCTACAGTCCTATCTACGCCCTTTTTCAACTTAACAAACATTTGTTAAACTGCCATAAGCTCAATTGTGTACTAGAAGCTGGAAACAGGATAAATAAGGAGTTGTATTAGTCTGTTCTTACACTGCTATGAAGAAGTACCTGAGACTGAGTAATTTATAAAGAAAAGAGGTTTAATTGGCACGGTTCCATATGGCTGGTGAGGCCTCAGAAAACTTACAATTATGGTGGGAGGCACCTGTTCACAGGGTGGCAGGAGATAAAATGAGTGCCAGCAGGGGAAATGCCAGATGCTCATAAACCATCAGCTCTCGTGAGAACTCACTCACTATCATGAGAACAGCATGGGGGAAACCGCCCCCAAGATTCAATCACTTCCATCAGGCCTCTCCCATGATACATGGGGATTATGGGATTACAATTCAAGCTGAGATTTCAGTGGGGACACAGAACCAAATCATGTCAGGAATGGTCTCGAACAAGAAGCATAGGGCTGGGAACACTCGCTGATTTTAGGGAGGCTCCTGGAAGTGGGATCTGACAATTCCAGAAACTCAGCACAACAGGGCACAGACTGAGAACAAGGGACCACTTTTTCCCATCATATCATTTCTGCAAACAGCACTTTGGCTTTTAAAGTCTCATATTGAAAGACAATGGCACAGTGAGATTCCTCAACTGAATCTTTTACTTCAAGTTAAGCCCAGTTGACCAATTTTTTCTGTTTTTCTCTCTACATTTGTTTAATTATTTTTTCTTTATGTAGGCAGTCTTGCTGGGAGAGTATTCCCTGTTGCTCTTCTTACCACAAAAGAAGTTTATTGCTGTGATGGTATATACAGGACATCAAACTCGACTAAATGTGTGGCACATATAATGTTGATGCTCAGGGTCTCCATCTCCCTTTCTGGCTCAACTCTCTTTGTGCATCCTGCTCTTCCACTTCCATCTTGCCCTGAGGTATTTAATGGTCTCACTATTCCAGGTCCCTGATGGAGATTAAATAAATCAAAATCCATCCTATCATGTTTCAGTTGAAATTGTTTCCTGTGCTGCCCTATTGAGGATATTCATATTTAAAACTATATATATATATATCTTTCCACAAGAATATATTATGTATATCATAGATGTGTGTATATATATATAAATTTGAATGCAGCCAGTGATTTCTTGGAAGGCCAGGTTATGAGCAAAGGGAAGATGTGCACACATGGTGATGTGAAATTTGACATTTCACTAAATGAACAACCGCCGCTTGATTTAAAGTTCTCCCCAGTTTTCTGTAGAGTTTAATTTTGGTTCAAATGAAGAAATTAGTGTTACACCCATGCTTGAGGACAAGCCAAACTGCATGACTTCACATCGCTTTTAGAGCAGTATTGAATTACATAACTTCTTAACTTGTTTGCTCCCAACAGCCTGAGATTCAGGATTTTTCAGAATTGAGATTTGGGCCTGAGGAGAGGGTTTCCAACTCCAGGGCTGGCCAGACCTTGGTGATGTAACCTGAGGAACACGTCTGTGTTCTTTCAGTTGGGTTGGCATCTATAGGAGAGAAAATCCCACGTTGGAGGGAAAGCCTAAGAGATTATATTGGGCCTCTTTCCTTACCAGTAATTTTTTTTTCTTTTCTGTTTAATTATGTCTGTTCTCTTAGGCTGAATGATTTTCCTAGTTCTGATCACACAGCACAAAGTCTCTCTCAGTACATTCTGTTCCTTTTACAAGGTCTCTGCCCAATTACAGGAACACACTCATCTCTTCTCCAAACAACCATTACTTGCTGAAATAAAGAAACTAACTACAAAATAATTCAGGGAAATAAGATTCAATCATGGAAAAACCTAAAGCAACCCTTTTATTTTAAAAAGGCAATTGAAAAGGATTCTGTTTGCAATGTTGAGTAAAATTATTCATATATATTGATACAATTACCTAATATTTACATCATTTCTCTAATCTCATCAGATCTAGTTATTATGCTCCAAAAGAGGCACAAAAATAATATTTCCTCTACTATCTCTGACCTGACCTGGAATGTGAGTAAAATCACGATCCTAGTTTTCTTTGTTCAATACAGAGGAGGTGGTTGCAGAGACAACAGAAAGACTCGGGAACAGAGTGATGATTTAGAAGATTAGCAAAAAGGGGTGCGATCTAGTTTTGCTAGTCTTTGATAGAAACAAAGGCATGTATGAGCTAAAGTTCAGAGACAGGTTTGCCATCATGTGCTTGAAATCCTGGCCTTTCACTTTTATGGGCCCTTTCTAAGGCTTTGAATCTAATTTTGTATTTGAAATTTTGCTTCTTTTTTTTTTTTTTAAAGCAATCCCCCTCCCACATACATTATATGTGTTTCAGGAAGACAAGGCATATACATCCATCCTTAGTCTAAGGCCTATTAGCAAAAGTAGCACAGCTCAGCTTATTCCCAGGTGGAAAACCAATGCCATCTTAAGACTAGTGACTGCACGGAACACAGTGAGTTTTTGGCTTTTTCTTTTTATTCCCCACTAAAAATGGTAGAAAAGGGTGTCACAGGTACATTACTGAAGATTTCTACGGGCTGAAATCATTTCATACAATAGCCCAACTTGCTTAGGAGTAGGCTGTGCTGTTCCACTTAGCGGTGCTTTGCTTGTATGTAACCATCAGTTTCATCAAGGGCTTTGCCAGGGAGACTTAAGTAATATTTGTATTTATTATCAAATTATCACAGATGTCAGTCAGCACGACCTTTTATATTGAACTCTATAGAATGCCAATATTCAACACATTTTGACCTACAAAAACTTCACTTTCACAAGGTCTGATCTGATATTGTTCAATCATATGTAAATTACAAAAACAAAGGCTGATAATATTATAGCTTATGGGAATCATATAGCCATTGTTTATAAACAGAGCTGCTTTCAAATTCTTCTCCAGAGCTGTCTACTGGAAACAGAACACAAGATACAAATGTGAGCCACATATGTAATTTTCAAAGTTCTAGTAACTGTATTAAATAAGTGTAAAAAAGGTAAAATTAATAATGTACTTTATTTACTCCCATATATTCAAAATAGTATTATTTAGACAGGTAATCAATATAAAAATCATTAATGAGACACTTTACACTCTTCTTTTGTACAAAGTCTTCAAAATCTGGTGTTTATTTTACACATCTGGCATATCTCAATTCACATTAGCCATCTTTCAACTGCTCAGTGACCACATGTGGCTGGTGGCTAATTAATGGACAATGAAGTTCTGGACCCTTCACTTACAAACTGAGTGGTCTTCGACAAGTAATTTAAGTGTTCTGAGTCTGAGCACTTCCTTCTAAAATGGAGTTATATATTTTTAAAAAACTTACATCATAGAATTAAATATGAGATTAAATAAATTAAAAGACAACAGTGTGTGGTAGGTGCTCCGAATACTGTAATTATCAATACTGCATTATCATGTTAGGGAGGGGGTCATTCAACTAGCCACTGTTCTCTTTTACTTTGAATTTTAGTTGATGGACTTCAGCAAAGCTTAAAATGAACATCTCCCCTGTAAATAACTTCTGTCAGTCCTGTAACCAGAAGGTTAACATATAGAGTTATAGAATATTCTCAGGAATTACTGATCTCCTGATCAATTTATGAGATAAGGGTCTGGAGGTTTTACACATTTAGTATCAAGATGAAGAAATATGAGCCCAGGTTATAGTCTGGAGGTTGAAAGTTCATTACAAGATTGCCAAGAAACCAAAAACAGCAAGCTGGGAAACATTGTTAAGCCCGCCTGCCATTTACTCTGCCAATTACAGACCAAACCCTAAGCAAAGTACCTTTTCACGTGCCTGTTCACTTAACAAGGGCACTAAAACACACAGGCAAAATGCTGTAGAGCAGGTGTTCTCATCTTCATTTTAAAGATAAATAAAGGCCCAGAGTTGCTGACAAATTTGCCAAAGTTGGTAAGGCTGTTAGGTGGCTTTTACCATCTCTCTGATTCTATGATACCTTCTATGTTTACTCATCAACTAAATATAATGTGGGTTGGGGTGATAGGTCTGGGACTGGCCACGCTGCACAGAAGCATTAACTAATGGGTTCAGAGTGACGCACTCTCTCCCTTGAGTTTGCTATAAAAGATCAAACACAGATGAGATTGCAGAAAAGGGAATCATTTTCTCTTCTACCTCAATACTCAAATTGATGGTTTGTTTCTAGATGATGTTTAGACAACACAACAGGCACACACTAATTCTTTCACTAGACAAAGCAAGACAACCAGATTGAATCACAACTTCTTTTTTATCAGTTCTATTTATTAAGAGATTGGCAACTTATCTGAAAAGTCTGGTCTTGAAGGTAACAGCCAAAAAAATTGGAGGAAATAGGGTGGGCTTTTTGTTTTTGGTGCAGTAGTACCAGTGAAACTGACAGACGAGTAGCTGATCCCAAACAACCAACCCCAAAGAGCACGTGGCTCTTGTTATATCTGGCTGGCTCAGCAACTATCCAAGTTATGGGGCTACAGGGGATACTGTCTAGACCAGTCCTTTTGGCCTTGGCGTTGGCAGAACATAGAACCAGAAAGCCAAAGCATGGTGCAAACATCTCTCCGCATTTTTTCTGGTCGGCAGTCAAGCTGGATGGAAACTAAATCTCAAACAATTACCAAACAGCAATAAATAAGGGAATAAAAAGACTGCACAGGGATTTCTTCCATCCTTGATGGATATGGCCTGACTCTTGTGCTTTAGAGCATGACTTCTGAAGTGACTATCCTTAAGGAAAAAAGCACAGAGGGCAATCTAAAAGGTGGTATGACTTTTCCAGCTTGAGAGAGTCTCATTGCATCACAGGTGTTTTCTAGACTCAGTGACGGTACTGATAGGAAAAAGACATCCACGTATCATTGAAATAATTTATTTACCACTAGAGCACCACAAAAACAGACATACATCGTGTTAAAATACAGCATAATTGGTCATCAAAATACAAAACAGCTAATCTTATATTCCGTTTTTTAAACCATGCCAACGATCAAATTGTACTGCTGATTAACACACAAAAAACTGCTGCCCACTTGCATACTAACACCTTCCCCCTGCCTTCCCACCTCCACCCCCCTCCCCTGGCAACATTTACTTATGAGAAATAAAGACGTTATAGAACCCCCCAAATTAAAAAAAAAAAAAAGATTCAAGAGATCTTAAAATAGAGCTTTTAAAATATTATCAGTGCATTCATGAGGAAAGACAAAATAATACAAAACAAAATGTCATCCTATCTGAGAGGAAAATACCTGCAGAAATAAAAGTGATTTACACATAATTAATAGAAAAGTGGAAGACAAAAAAGAAATAATCAACACACACTCCAATCTGGGATTGGGTTACATCCAACACAAGGGCTGTTTACTACTGGAGCATCCCATCTCTTGCTTTTCCAGTTTTCAAACTTGCAATCCAATTCTTTACTTAATGAATGGTCAGGAAATTCCAAAAAAGAAGTAGACCATATCAAAAAACTTCACTTTGGATTCTCACCTCCTTATGCTGCTCTTTAGGCGAAACTGCAAATATTCCATTGCTTTACCTATTAATTTTTATTTTAAAGCTAAATAAGTGACAAGTGACAAACTGACATATTCTATAAACCCCAAATGAGGATACCTCTTCTGCAATGATGTGGCAAATTATTTATTAAAGCAAGGTAAACTTTAGCCTCAGATATAGATAATTCTCACTCAGAGGAAAGAAAGAATTTTTTGATCATAGGAAAAATTGGCTTGTGCCTTTTCACCTTGACAGAACATTTATGAAAACCTTAACTTCAGTGAAATACACAAAATGACTTAGGCTAACCTGGACTTTTTCCCCTTTTGAAAAATCAACTAAAACGTCTCTCTTTCAGTTTCCCCCTGAATATTAAAAACCTGATTAAAGAAAAAGATGTTTCCTATGAAGTGTCTGCCCTGTAATAACAATAGAATTTTATAAAAATATTGATTAAACCAAGGCAGAGAAACCTTTCTTAATCAAGAGTCTGAGTTTTAGTTAGATCCCTAAATCCTTGCTAAAACTAAAACATCAGACCTCAATTTTCTATGTATCTATAACATTCCTCCTTTTCCTAACATAAAAGCTTGTTAACATCTGACATAGTTAGTAATGATGCTTAGAAGATGAAGGAAGACCACTGAACTCGAACCATCTTTTTTGTAAAAGAAAAAAAGGACAAGTGGACCCAGGTAGCTTATGTCATAATAATGGACAATACACAAAGCGCGAGTAGGGCAAGTATCATAAAAAAAATGCATTTGTAGTGCAAGTCAAAATATAGGGGCTTTACTCAAAAGTACTGGCCAGCTAAAGGAAACATACACTTGTGAGTGATCATTAAAAAGAGCCGAAATTTAAGTCAATCTAAATCATAGTTGACATTATTACAGAATATAAAAAATATGGTAAAAATTTACACATTACACATAAAGTAGTTAATGTTTTGATTTAATAGTTTGCAAAAGAGATCTGCAGATGTGTTTTCAATTATGCTGGCCTCTATATCCATCTATTTTAATAATATAGGTATGGTTACATACACCAAAACAAAGGAAAAAAAAAACCTATAGCATAGCTATACAGCAATATTTTAAGGTCTGAAGTTTGACCAGTACATGTCAAAACATTTCAACATTTCATCGGTTTACTAAACTGACAAAGAACCATTTACAATTAAAAAGAAAAAAAAATCTTACAGACTTATTCTGACTGAAAGTTTCTTTTATTAACAGGCTTTTTAGTTTTTGGACCTTACAAGAAGCTTCCTTAGGCAGCTGGTACATAACATGTGTTTTCAGGGTCTTTATCTTAATGTAGACTTTCTCGGTCATGTAATAACTCACTTGGGTTTTCATCTCATTAATATGGCCTCTTTTTCTCTGGCTCGTTTGAGTTCAAGTTCCTTAAGCCATCCATGAGTTTCTGGCAAAGTATTTGGTCTCCACTTTATACACCTGTTTTATTTTCCAAGGGCAATGAAACGTTCATTATATAGTAACACACAATAAATAACTCACTGTGAACTCTAAGAGTAAGAATGGGAAGGGTGCCTATTGCATAGCAATACAGAGAAATCAAGTGAGGCGTGGGATAGGAACGGTACGTACAGCAACTCCACTTAATGGGATTTTCCTGTTTTATTTTGTTATTGTTGTTGTTGGCGTTGTTCACATAATTAACACTAATAAATTCTTCCAGTGTTTATTTTTTTCTTTAAAAAAATTTTGCTTCTTGTCTCTCTCACTTACAAAGTAGGTGAAATGTAGAATAAGGCCTTCAACTTTTTTTGTGTCAGATGCCAGTTTTAACAAACAGAACACAAACCTCCAAAGTGTCTGAACTAGTACCGCCTTTTCCGATTTTTTTCTAACACTGATGAACCAAGGCTCTCTTACGTTTTCCTGTTACAAACATCATCATTGTCGTCGTAGTCATCATTATCATTATCGTCATGATTTTGGTCTTGCCACTTTTCCAAGAATTTTAGCTGCATTTGCAAGACTTTACAATCATATTGGAAAGCTGTTCAATCTTGGGTGTTTTGCCGATGTAGTAGAGAATGGTCAGAGGTTCTAAATCTTGGGACACGCAGCAAGGAGAAGCAGATGCTTCTGGATTTATGGTATTATATAAGCTCAGGACCTGAAAGGACACAGGAGAGGAGAGACAACACAGGGAAAGACCGAGAACAAACACAATTAGTTTTTAAAAAACAATCCCGCATTGTTATCAGTCACAACACTGAGTAGGCAATTTAAATTATTTTTGGTCCCTAATTTCCTAAATTAGAGTCAAACGAAACGTGTTCTTCACACATCTTAAGCAAATGATTCTATAAGAGTCAGATTGGAAAAAGTTGCTCATTCAACAGATTTTCCCAGTTTTTCCAGTAAGTCTTTTCTCTGATTGGTGCTTGGTCACACATACTTCCTAGGTCCCCACAAAACTTGATCCTTGTAGTATTTGGTCTTCTTTCTACACTACTCTCTAAATGAAGTTGTTTCCTGAGTATACATTTTTAATTCCATCTAGATTAAAAGCTCCCTCCAGATCAGGAACTCTATAGACTTTGTTTTTATCTTGTAGCCCTAGAAAGTACAAAACGAGATTCATGGACTAAGTGAAGAAACGAATACATGAGTAAGCAGAAGAAACAAAAAGTTTTATCAAAGCTCCCATAAGAGCTTTAATCTATGCTCGGGTATGGAAAATGACACCTGTCTGCAATGTGGAATCTTTCCACAGGCTGGCGCAGTGGCTCACGCCTGTAATCCAAACACTTTGAGAGGTCAAGGCTGGAGGATGACTTGAGTCCAGTAGTTCAGGACCAGCCTGGACAACCCAGACCCTGTTTCTTTAAATACATAAATAAGGAAGAAAGGAAATGAAATCTTTCTATGTTAAGCGTCTCCTCAGGCCTGTTTTTTTAAATACATAAATAAGGAAGGAAGAAAATGAAATCTTTCTATGTTAAGTGTCTCCTCAGGCCAATTTAAGGTATCCTCAATTTTAATTTTTAAAAAAGCCTTTTTATTTACCATTGCTGCATAAACACAGTGATGCTAGGAACGACATAAAAGGTGATCTCTAAGATCGTCTATAAGAAAGAATTATTCACTTTCTTACATTTTGCTTAAAACGATCATAATCGTAATCACAATCATAATCAACCCTCCATTAACCTTCCACGAGGTAAATGGTAGTTGCTGTGTTGGAGGAGTGAATGGCAAGTCCGAGAACAGAATGAAGAGACAGTTCTATAATTAGCACTATTATTCCTTTAACCCCATTCTGTATCAGAGGGGTGTGCAACTTCTACTAATGGAAGTATGTAGGTTCCCTGCTGATGATACAGAGACATTTCCAAGGATGCCATTAATGTGTTAGTCAAACAGCAAGTGACCTTTTCCTCGAGATTCACTGCAATTTTTTCAGCCTAAGACAGAAGATCTGTTCAGCACAGCAACACTGACTACTTTATTAAGCTACCTCTGACTTCTTGGGTAACTGTCCAAACCACATATTTGTGACCATGACAGTTATTCTTCCTCTCTCCTTGAAAAACAAGCATGGTCTCAGCCTTCACACACTCCCTCTGTGTATCAGAGAGGAGAATTATGTTTCTACTTGGCAACAGGGCCTTGCCCACATTACAGCTACTGCTGCCGCAGCCCAGAGGAGGCAGCCTGGCCAGAGAGCTCAGACAAAGGGACAGGCATGAGCAAGCTTCCCTCACATGGCCAAGCACACGGTCGCCCCCGAGTGCCAAAGTCTACAGGGGAGTTGGGAAAACAGCTGAAGGAAGGGGAGCCATATTTGTCAATTTAAATTCCAGCATATGCAGGCATTTATAAATAAACATGCTTTATGCTCCAGGAACACATGATTTTTCATATGAACTAAAGAGAAAATTTTTTAATGCAGATTGTCCAAAATAATTGATAACCCCCAAACTCATGAATTCAGCTGAATGTAGTATGTGATCTTTTTGGCAGCTGATTCATTTTCCTACCCTGCAGTGAAGGCAATTTTTCTAATGCCTCTTTAACAGGGAGATTTACAGAGGCATAAAGAGCAGAATAGAAACCCCAATGTGTAGCCACATTTTAAGAATTAAACCCAGTAAGACAGAGCAGATGGAGGCCTGGTTATAAAACAAGGAAGTGTGCACGCCAAGCCTTGGTTTGTCACTAATTTTCTGTTTGGTCTTGGGCATCATCTAGACTACATGATCTAGTCCCCAATTTCTTTAAGAAAATGAAAGGGTTGGATATCATAAGATAACTTATGAAGTCCTTTCTATCTCTAAAATCCTGATGCGCCATAAGGAGGAAGCACGTGAACAAATGTCATTATTACACAGAAAAAGTCTTCTCTAATCTTGGCTGGAAACCCATACCATGCAACCTAAAAATTACCTGAATTAACCCTCTATCTTCTTTGAAACAATTTGATAAAATATTCAGATCCTCAGTTACTTTATGTTACATTAAAAAAAGTAGAGAAACTAATTTTCAAATCATTTTCACATATATCATCTTTTGTACTTCATATCAACTCTTGAGTTTGGCATTATTATTTTAAAGATAATTTCTAATGCAAACATTTCTTCTGATAAGAAACTGAGGTTTAGAGATGTTAAATTACTTTAACTGTCATACATTTGTAAATTGCTAGTGTATTTACTAAAAATCACATAAGCCCAGGCATTAATTGAAATCCCCAAAATTCATTCTTATATAACAGTCCCTGATGGAGATGATAGCAAATATTTTTTTAGATGAAGACCTGGGTCCCTTCACACTCTATCTATAAAGGACACTATGTGACATAATGATTCTAAAAAGGGTATTTTTTTTGGCTATTTATGCTTATAGCTGTTAAGAATATAAAACTCATGGAGGCAGAGAGTAGAATAATGGTTACCAGAGGCTGGGAACAGGGTAAGGGTGAAGAGAAGTTGATTAATAGGTACAAAAATACAGTTAGATAGAAGGAATAAATTTTAATGTCTTATAGCACAGTAGGTTTACTATAGTTCACAAAAATTTATTGTGTACTTTAAAATAGCTAGAAGAGATGATCTGTAATGTTCCCCAATGAGGAAATAATAAATTTTTGAGGTGATGGATATCCTAATTACTCTGATTTCATCATTAACACAGTGTATACATGTATCAATGAACCTCATTAATATATGCAATTATGTATTAATAAAAATGATTTTTTAAAAAGGATACAAAATAACAAAAAATATTAAACAAAACTTCTCTCCAGTTGTTTATAACTGGGCAGGTGAGACCTATGGTTTGAAACTGATCAGTGTTACTTTCTGATTTCACCCACAGCCTACATTCTTACCTCATCTATTGGGGGGTGCAAAAATAATCAGTTTTTGCCATTGAAAGTAATGGCAAAAACCGGGATTACTTTTGCATCAAACTAATGAGAAATTTCTCCAGTACCCATACATGTGTGATGGTAAAAGGGCACAGGGTTAATTACAATTCATTTGCAAATACAATCAGCAGGTGCACATGGTAACCAAGAATAAAGGTAACAGGTTAGTCGAACACTCACTCTGCTGTGCTGAGTGTCTGAACTCCATAAATATGGGCATGCTCCTGCACAGAAGTTGGCATTGTACCCTTTGGGTTCATGTATCCATTTCCACCCAAGATCCCTCTTGAAATCAATGTAAAGTGGGCGTAGGCAGCAATTGTCCTGCACATTTCTGTTAAGAAAAAAAAAAAAAGCAATGGAGATTTTAAAGCTGATTCACCACCCTCACTCTACCACCACCTCACCCCAAACCAGAAAAATGACTCATTCATTTATTCAACAAACATCTAACAAGCAAATATCATGGGCCAGGTTTAAGGGCTTTATTGTAATCACAAGTGACTTTCATGATAGGGTGTTGTGTGTGGTGATCTGCTGGACTGCTTGCCCTTGTGAGTTCTACACCCTGACTCCCTTGTCTGTGACCTGGAAAGTCACTACCTTTACCTTCAAATGACCAGAAATAAGCAGGGAGTGGCTGGATGAAGCCCTTTCCAATTAATACTGGACAGTTCTGCCATTCAGCCTCTATTGCACTTTCAAATATAAAATGAAAGAAGGACAATGGCAATTTTCAAAGAACCATCTGAGGCATTTTCCTTTGAGAATCAATCCTTTATTTCACCATGTGTTCCCTGATCTAGGAATGAACCAGAGATCAAGAAACATGGAGTCCTGCTGAAGGCAACCACTGGATCTGGTAACCAAAAACTGCCACTTTCCTCATGGCCTCTGACGCATTGAGCACTTCATCAGTGAGGACCCTTCCCTGCCCCATACCTCAACAAAATAAGGAGGGAGCCCTCCTCTTACTAACTGAGACCACATAAGAACATTCACATTCTCCCTCCATGCACTCGTGTGGGAATAGGAAATAAATTCTTCTTGCTTCTCTCATATGCTGCTGCTAAAGGTGTGACAGATGGCATTCTTCTGCTGTCTCATCTCTGTTATGATGAAAGAAGTGTGACTATGAGCATATGGACTTGGTGAGGGTGAAGGCTTCATAGAGATGGTGGGTCTTCCTTACCTAAGGAGTTGCCATCATGCACCTCAAATAAGCTTAATTTGTTATGAGGAGCAGAGAGCTCATTTTCTTCAGTACCAAAGAACTTCAGAGGAATCTGAGGGACAAAATTCAGGGGGCTAGTTTTCTCCCTTCTTACTTGGTTCATTCATTGCTAAAGAGCTGATGAATATAAGCCTCTGGGAAGAATGTTGCTATGAGTTGCAGGAGCTGTACTGCACTCTTCCTGGCCTTAGCAATGAGTACCACTTGGGTCAATACTTGGTAGAAGAAAGGGCAAAGGCAGTGTAAGAGTTAACAGATGCAATTACTTGGTTCTATTTTTATTTCCTTTACCTAAAGCAATAGGCTGCATCCAAAGCACGCTTCTTCCGCCGGTTGGTCTGTTGTGACTCAAGTCTGTAGGAGGGCAATAACATTAGCAGGAGATGTGGGGTCTTCCCACTGTTTTTTTTCCTATTGGACTTTAGAGTTCTCTGATCACCACTGGTATATGTGGAGGTGCCATCAATACCTTGAAAAAATGCATTTGGGTAATAAACATTTAGCTTCACCTTCATCAAATATAATCAGCCATATTTTTTTCCTTTGTATATTGTCACAAATAGCAGTGATGACCACCAAAGCAGCATCAGCTGGCAACTGTCATTCCCCATGGAAACAGATATGGCACAACAGGACTATGACTAACCCATGTGACAATTAATTAACACTTCTAAATGGGGCTCTTGTCAGAAGGCAGTTTGGTGTCAAAGCCAGGGCTGTTGGTTATGAAAGTCACTACAGAAGCAGTGTTTGACCTATAGTCCAAGGGCAATCTAGGCAGTTTATTTTAGTCAATCCTCAGTTTAGGCTGTGTTCAAACCCTCAACAGTTGAACACATGGCAATAGAACATGCCTTGTCACCCGCTGGTTCACACTCTTCCTAAGACTACTAAACTCAAAAGACTTTCCTAATGAACATAAACTGAGACTTAACTGAATTGGAGTGAATTAGGTTCAAGTGAAACAGAAGTCACCCTTACCTAATGCTATTTTGGGAAGCTGTGAAGAAAGGGCTTTTTCATTTATTTTATGGCATCCTCAACACTTTCCTGATTCCATCTGAGATTTAGAAACTTGAGCTCCCCAAAGCATGCTCAAGAGACTGCCAGTTTAAGCATTTAATCTCCACACTCCAGAGAATCATGACTAGGTTAGAGACTGAAATAAATCTCTAGACCTCTGGGAGTATTTTTCCATGAGCGAGGGCTGCTGTAGTCTTCTAAAAGTGGATGGAGGTCCTGGGTGATGTTAGGAGGGCAGGGAAATCAGTTCTCTGGCCTGGCATCGTGGACAGATGCTGCACTGGCACATGGGCACAGATTCTCTCTCACCTCTCATCATCCAACAACTCATGATCCAATACAAAAGTGACTTGAACCCTTGGTATCTCCTTACTCTCCATGACAGAAGTCCAACTTACTTAAAGGTGAGCATGGGGAAAGCCAAAATCCTTTTTATGTGTGTATAAACTGATATAAAATTCTGATAAGGAAGCCATTTGAAATGTTGGGTATGGGCTAGAAGAGGTGGAATGTGCTTATGCATGGAAGGTTAGTTATGGAAGCTGTAGATGAGGAGACTCCTTTCTTCTGTGAAATATGGTTATCAGTTCCCGACGTTTGGTTTGGGGGATTATGAATGAATTTTCTTAAATGCATGCTACCTTTCTCTATAATATCAGTATAGATGGTCAGTTGGTTTGCTAAAATGAAGAAGAAAGGTGTTAACTTACTGCTGGAGGGCCAATGAGTTAATCAGTTAGTACTGACCACGTCATCATTGGGCATCGGGAATTATAAACTGGGAACCAATCCGTTCTTCCAGTCCTTTCTCCCTTCACGTATGTATATCCAACCATATCACTGTCCAAATGAATGAAAGTCCCCAAGCCTCACCAGTCTCATTTTCACATGCAAACTGATGTTTATTCCCATGAGATTGTCAATATAGACCCTTCCCGCTCCCACCACATATGACCAAGTTTCAGTTACCTGCAAATCTTGCTTCTAGTTCTTCACTTTTATTTGGGATGATGTAATTGTTAGACGGTACAAAAGTACAACAGGGACAGTGTAAGCTTATTTTAAATCCCAGGTTCCTGTCTGGAAAACATTAATTCAAGGAGGTCATTTGTATGTATGCCTATATTCTCAAATCTGCAATCAATTTAAAGTAACTTAGGGATACTGAACATCTTGAGAGGAAAAGAGAGAGTGGCTTATAACCTTTATGGTGAAGCCATTCATGAACAGCATCAGTTACATCAAAAGAGAGCCATTCGCCTTCCGCTCTTGTTTTCACAACTTTGCTGTCGATGTAGCGCTGGGTTGGAGATGTTAAATCTTTGGACTTGAGAATCTAGAGGGGAAAAGAGCAAGAGAAAAGGCTGAGTTGGCATTCTGACAGCATGACTAAACCAAAACTTTAACAGTGTTCGAATTCATTATCTAAATTTAGCTCTACTGTAGTATAGCCATTTATTGTCATTTCAATAGCATGGTCACATGCATAAAAACATAACACCAGGCTATTTGCCATGAAAAACAGAGCTACTAAATCAGCTGCATGTTATGATAAAGGTGACAGGAACCATAAAGCCAAGTGTCTAAAAGAAAGTGACAGTAATTATTTTACTTTGCTGACCTAAGCTTTGCAAGGTTTTAGTCATAAATTCGATGCTATTAAGTTAATGGTTTGTTTTCTTGTTCTGCTTCTCTACTTATTTCATGTGGGGAGTTGGGGTACAGGAAGGGATAAGAGGAGAAGTCCAGTTCAGAGGACCCAGGCACACTGTCAAAGGTCCTGCATTATAAATCTCCTTCTAATAAAGAAAGAGCCATCTTAACCTTGGTTTCTAAATCCACTGCTATTAAAATAGGTGTCACGCCTCAGCTTTTGAGGTCAGTCCCTAGCTGGGATTTTTTTACTCTCAATGTGACTTTTTGTGATGTATAGCGATATTCCAGCTCCTGCAGACTAAGAATGAATCTAAGCAGAAGTAATTTGGCATAGTGTATAGATGAGTATCTGAAAGCAAATCAGCCTAAACACTGAGACTTTAGAAAGGTGGATTTATCTCAGCCTGAGCTCAGGGGCTCACTGTAATCCCAGCACTTTGGGAGGCTGAGGTGGATGGATCACTTTAGGTCAGGGGTTCAAGACCAGCTTGGGCAACATGGTAAAACCCTCTGTCTCTACTAAATACAAAAATTAGTCAGGCATGGTGGTGGGTGCCTGTAATCCCAGCTACTCGGGAGGCTGAGGCAGGAGAATCGCATAAACCCAGGAGACGGAGGTTGCAGTGAGCTGAGATTGCATCACTGCACTCCAGCCTGGGCAACAGAATGAGACTCCCTCTCAAAAAAAAAAAGAAAGTTAAAATTTCAAGGAAGATATATTTATTTCAAATAAGTAAAGTGCAACTGCAGTGTGTTCCTGGGTTTCGATAAGAAGTCAATATTTTAGGTGGTTTTTTAAAAACTCTATTTTGAAATGATAGTGTTTTAGGAACTAAATCATGATTCAAAGTCTTCTAGAGCTATAGTAAATCCCTACTGAAACCCTGTGTCCTGCCCTTCTTCAATACTGTCATTTCCAAGCGCTGTCATTTTTGTACTGTTCTTCCTGATATGAAGTCTAACTGTTTTGTGGTCATTTCCATACCTATGGGTTTGGTCTCTCCACCAAGTTCACAAAACTTCCCAGGTCAGGGATCATGTCTTCAATTTGATGTCATTTCAAAGCATAGCCCTCAACTGAATCAACATCTATTAAATGCTTACTTCAGTACCTAAAAGATCTTGTAACACAAAAATGCATAATCTTTCCACTGATTTGAAATGTTCATTTCTTCCATGTGTGTACATGATTTGTTTCAGGTAATTTTGCAACAAACGCTTCTTGAAATATTTAGCATAATAGTAGACTTTTTTTTTTTCTGGATTAAGTGGGTGTAGAAAAGGAAGGAGATTCTGACACAAGAACAGAAAACCAAACACCGCATGTTCTCACTCATAGGCGGGTGTTGAACAATGAGAACACGTGGACTCAGGGAGAGGAGCATTGCACACTGGGGGCAGTTGCGGAGAGGGCTAGGGGAGGGACAGCGGGGGCTGGGGAGCGATAACATGGGGAGAAATGCCAGATATAGTCAAAGGGGGACTAGAGGCAGCAAACCACCTGGTTA
>PVKP010036728.1:0-22224 GCA_004027715.1 Plecturocebus donacophilus | reverse complement strand
CCTTTCAAAGACCCTACTTCCAGTGGCTTGGCTGACAGAAACAAACAACTGACTGACAGATAAACAAAGGCTGTACCTGCACAAGCAGCTCAATTTTGGAGGAAAGGGCACTGGTCTGCTGGTGTGAAAACAACTGCCTGCCAAGAAAACAACCTACTGAGTGCCGAGCCCATTGGCCCAGGCCTCCATCGTCTAATTTGTTCCCTGGATCCATGCCTACTGGACAAAGAAGTCAGTGAACTAAACTCAACATGAGATTGGAATCCTGGTGTATCTATTCTGTCACTGGCTTTCTACACGATCTTAAGAGAAGACTTCCTTCCCTGAGCCCCTATGAAATGAGGCTGGCCTCTGCACCCTCCTAGAACTGAAAGATACAGATTTCAAGGGCTCTGGTCCAGCATGATTCTGCTCTTATCAACTCCAGACTCTTGGTAAAGCACTCACTAATAACCAGATATGATCACAGAAGGTGTTTTCACTCACCCCACCATGGCTTATTCCAGTTTGCCCATCCCTTGTCCCTTTTGCTAAGAGAAAGCAAAGAGGCCTGATGCTGAGACTGCCTTAGAGGAGATTCGCAGGACATCTTGGATCTGCCAGGGGGCGGACCTGTTGGCTGGAAGCCCCAGCCCTTGAGCCAAGCAATTGTCTCCTTAATTAAAGACATACCCCAGACTATGGAGAGAGCCAGTGGGGACTGACTCATTTACACTTGGACCATGAGCCAGGCTGTGCTGAGGAGTCCGATCCATGGCTCAGAGGAGGAGGTGGACCTTTTTATGGAAATGACTTGAGATTTTCCTCTCTCAAGAAAACAATATATATATATATATATATATATATTTTTTTTTTTTTTGGAGTAAATAAAATATCTCAGCCAAGATAGAGGTTCTGCCATAAACTCCAAACCAAGAAGTCCAAGTCTCATTGCAGGCACCTTCCCTGGGGGTTTCCCTCCTCTATGAGGGTACCGGCTATGAGGCAACGAGACGTAAAGGGACAGAATTGCTCAGGTAAGGCTGTAGCTCCCATAACCTGAAGCCCATAAGATGCTCCAGAAAATGATGGGTCCAGATGGATAGGGACCACCCCTTCTTAAGGTCCACCTGACTCAGACACCTCCCACTGCTTAGCACAGGGTCTCCTCAGAGCTTAGTAAGAGCCTAGAACATAGTGGGTACTCAGAAAAGGTGGGTTAAACTGAGCTGAACATTTTCAGGAAAAAATAAGGAAAAGCTGAAGGAGTCGGTAGGTTTTTATGTTGAGTCAAGACTCAACTGTGTGCCAGACTCTGCGCCATGAGTATAGAAATCAGTCACTTTCATAGAATTACAGAGTAGAATCAAGAGTGATGAAATGATCCAGTACCTAGCAAAGTGCCAGAAACAGACTAAGTATTCAAAAACAACCTGAATGGATGAATGAATGAATGAGTGGAGTACTAGAGGTAAACTCCAGCTGCCTTTACCCCGATTAACCACTAACCATCTAAGAATGGCCAATTTTTAATTTCTTTATTAAAAAGCCATGATTGGAAACTCCACCACCCGCCGTTCTTCTTGACTATAATTTATTCTCTTTACAGGAAAGATAGCCTTTCTGTGTAACAGAATCCCTCCTGCCCTCTTGGATGCTCAATTCATCTTGTTCTTTCCAGAGAGGGGACATTCCTCCCTGTCCAGCCGCCTGCTCCCTCACCTCCCTACCCCACACAGCTGGATTGCTGTACTTGCTGGGAGAGCCATGGAGAAGGACTGGCTGCCATCTCTTCCTGTAGCTATCCTCATGGGACTCAGGGTAGCAATGAGCCTACCTCAGCTTTCCTGGCCCGACTTTCCCACAGGGAGCCCCCACTCTGAAAGGAAAGACACAAGCCAGTCCCACCCCTAAGGAGGGTAGTAGGAAACCCCAGCCCCTCCCACCCACTGCAGAAGCAAGGGCTGTAGCTGCAGTCACAAATAGAGATGATAGGCCTTGCAGGAAGAGGGAGGGTGAGATGGGTTGGGGAGGACCCTGCTCATTGTGTTCCAAATGACCCAGGCAAGAGGCTTGCCAAGGGCCCCTTCCCACTGAAAGAAGCAATCAGGAGAACCACATGCATATTTGCATAACATTTGCATTCAATTTGCTTCTGATTTACATACATCTCCTAGCCAGGGCCCATCTTCTTGGGCAGTTCTCTAGGTAAACATGTCTCTCCTATCCCGGAAAGCACCAGTCTTGTCTCAGCACTTCTCAAGGTTCCTCTCTCAGCCTGCCTAGGTCACCAAAGGCATGGGCTGGGGGGCTGGATTCCCAGAGATCAAGCAGGCCAGGCTGGCCAGGGTCCTGCAAGATGCACAGCTGTGGAAACAACCCACGAAGAGGTGGAAGCAGAAGAGAGGTGCCTGTCAGTCTCTACATGGTACCTGTTCCCATTCTCCCGCACCATCTGCCCTTCAACAAAGCACAGGAACACTTAGAACAGAAAGCGAAAAATTCTGATGGGAGTGAAGAAAGCAAGGAAGACTTTATGAAGCAAGTACTTCAGCAAAGCTTTCAAGAAAGAGTGGGATGTGAATAGGTAAATGGGGACCACAGTGGTGAGAAAGAGGTCATTCATCCACAGCATGATTTAACTATTCATTCAATAAATTAGCTAGGTAGGTAGATAGATAGAAAGATAGATGGTAGATAGATAGATAGATAAGGGCTGGGTTTGGTGGCTCACACCTGTAATCCCAACACTTTGGGATCCTGAGGTGGGAGGATCAATTGAGGTCAAGAATTCAAGACCAGTCTGGACAACATTGCTACAAAAAAATAAGTAAAAAATTTAAAAGATAGATAATAAGTAATTAATAGATAACAGATATATAGTTTACACTGATGGATGATAAATGATTGATAGATAATAGATATATAGATTACATAGATAGATAGATGACAGATGAAAAATAAGAGAGAGAGAGCAATAGATAGGTGGATGGTTGTTACTGCTAACCCAGCTCTGTGCTGGGTGCCAGAGATGCAGTGATGGGTTAAGTGTGCTCCCTTCAGCCAGTACGATGGACGAGCGAGCAATTAATTAAAATTCATCGTGGCGAGTGCTATGCAAGAGAGAGGTACAAATTGTTGTGGGAGCACAGAGGAGGGAACTATTAATTTGGCTGGGAAAGGAGATACAGAAAGATGTGAAAGAGACAGTGTCACAGAGTGACATGTGAGCTGAGTGTCCTGAAGAATAAAAAGGAGGTTGGTGAATAAGAGAAGGTACAAGGAAGAGCGCTCCAGGTAGAGGAAATGGTCTGTAACGAGGCATAGAGGTATGGATGAAATACAAAAGGGCCAGGCAGAAAGGGAGAATTTAAGTCCGAGACAGTAAGACTAAAGCAAACCATGCCAAGGGAGACCCTAATAGAAGGACAGCTGCAGAGTCTAGAAAACTCTCTGAGCGTTAAAAAAAAATTTTTAAGTGGTTATAGATGCTTTGTAGAAGGTACCTACAGGGTCAAAGGGACCATCATAAATTGGAAGGTAAGGAGATTGGGAAGGCCACTCAGAGAAATTGAGTAGCTGAAATAAAGACATGCCATGAATGATTCCTTGTCTGATACAGGGGAAAAAGGAAAAAAAAAAAAAAGAAGAAATGTTATGGAAAGGAAATCGTGAAGGATGAATGAATGGATGAATGGATGAAAAATTAGGTTCATTATCTGGTTTATCATTGTTATAAATATTAGGTGAATTGAATCGGTGAGTGGGTAATTACTGTTGGGTGGATCAGGGTATGCAATGGAAGAAAGGAAGAAAGGGAGGGAGGGAAGGAGGGAAGCAGGCAGGCAGATAGGCAGCCTGGCTGAGAAGCTGAATGTATACAAATGATGACCCTGGTGTAGGAGAGGAACCTGATCATCTGTAAGGAGATGCGGGAAAAGACCTCCAGGTTGATAGAGAAGATAATTTCTCACCTAGAAGGAGATGTGGAGATGCTATTAATAATAGTAATAGCAATGATGAACATTTACTTTTGAAGATTAACTCTTAAATGTACAAAAAAAAAAGACTACATACTTGTTTTATTTCAGCAAAAATTTCTGTTATTGTTTTGTTTTTTGAGATGGAGTCACTCTTTTTGCCCATGCTGGAGTGCAATGGCACTGTCTCAGCTCACTGCAACCTCCACCTCCTGGGTTCAAGCGATTCGTCTGCCTCAACCTCCCAAGTAGCTAAAATTACAGGCACCCACCACCATGCCTGGCTAATTTTTGTATTTTTAGTAGAGATGGGAGTTCACCATGTTGGCCAGGCTGGTCTCGAACTCCTGACCTCAGATAATCCACCCACCTCAGCCTCCCAAAGTAATGGCATTACAGGCATGAGCCACCACACCCAGCCATTTCAGTGAAAAAAAAATTTTTTTTTTCCTTTTAAAATTTCAATGCTTATTTTAGATTCAGAAAAAATATGGAACACTTCACGAATTTGCGTGTCATCCTTGCGCAGGGGCCATGCTAATCTTCTCTGTATCGTTCCAATTTTAGTATATGTGCTGCCGAAGCGAGCACTCAGTGAAAATTTTTAAAGATGTGAAACTCAGGTTTGACCCCCCTAGACCCACCTCAGTTGGAAATTGTACGTACGTAGTGACAAGATTTTCCTACCTGACATTCACCACACCTGCTAACTCCCGCTCTGGGAAATAGAGTGATAACAGAGTGGAGCATATGACAGAGGTATTGTCCTGAAGAACCTGGGAGCTGTGGTGGCTGTCAGCATGGCTCCAGTCACCACCAACCATGATGGCGAAGGTCTAACCTACAGGCACCCACTGGTTGAGAAGGTGGGAAAGGAGAGGAAGGAGAGTGGTGATTGGAAAGTGTATATGAAAGAGGAAGTGTGGGCACACACGCACCCTAGAACACTGCCACGCAGAGGCGCCAGTCCTGCTAAGCCTGACATGACCAGAGTTTGGCAGAGGGAATCAGGGAAGCTTCCTGGAGGAGGGAATCAGGGAAGCTTCTTGGAGGAGGTGACATCTACGTTTAGGTGAAGGATAGTGTCTTTGCTGAGACAGGGGTACCAGAGGAGGAGCAGTTTGGTGGATGGGAGAAGTAGAGGTGGCCCAGGGGACATGGAGTTGGGAAATTACAGATTCAATTAGCCCCCTTCTTTCCATCTATTACTCCATCTGTCTAAAAACCTTCCCCTGCTTGGAGTTTTAAGGGACAACTCTGGAAAAACATGCCCACAGCTCCACTCACATGTCTCCTGCTAGAGCTCAAATATCTCTCTGCCTGTCGTGGGCCAGCTTGGCCACTTTCCCTCCCCTCTTCCTGCATTCCCCAGCTGTCATAACTGGAAAGGATTTCTGCTTCCTCTATCCAGAAGAAATAAGATTAGCTGTGTGACCTTAATCGAGTCAGAAACTTCTCCAGTACTCAATTCCTTTGTCTATAAAACAAATTTAATAATCCCAGAGGTTTTAATGAGAACAAAATAAAATGCAAACTGTCACCTACTGTACATCCATTAAAGGTAAACAAACACAATGACATTAAGCTGATTTTTTTATTCTCTTCTTTTTGTTCATGGTCATTTTTAATGTTTTTACAACGAATAGGAATTACTTATTTAATAAGGTGGGAAAGTAAAAATTTGAAAATATAAATTATACTTAGGGATTGAGAAAAGTTAGCATTTTAAAATTATAAAGGATATTTCCTGTATTGCTATTTCTTGTGAGGATTCTTGATTATAGGTATTGTTATCATCATTAATTATGGATTATTATTCTCATCTTACAGATGAGGAAATTGAGGCTCAGGAATACTAAGTAACTTGCCCAAACAAGTGTAGCCAGTAACTGATGTTGTCAGTACTCAAATCTTTTGTCTCCAAGTCTGGTGGCCTTTATGTTATAGGACATACGTGCTTTTGTATGAAATCTTCCCAATGTTGACAGGGCGCAGTGGCTCCTGCCTGTAATCTCAGCACTTTGGGAGGCCAAAGTGGGCAGATCAACTGAGGCCAGGAGTTCAAGACCAGCTTGGCTCAACATGGTAAAACCCCATCTCTACTAAAAATGCAAAAAAATTAGCTGGGGATGGTGGCACGTGCCTGTAGTCCCAGCTACTGGGGAGGCTGAGGCAGGAGAATTGCTTGAACCCGGGAGGCGGAGGTTGCAGTGAGCCAAGGTCAGGCCACTGCACTCCAGCCTGGCGCCTAGTGACGGAATGAGACTCTGTCTCAAAAAAAAAAAAAAAGAAAAAAAGAAATCTTCCCAATGTTAACTGTGCTTTTGTTTAATTTTTAATTATCACGTGTCCAACTGTCACTTATCTAAATATATATATGGTAAACTTCAGCTATCTGGAACCTTTGACTAATGTATTGTTCCAAATATCTAAGCTTTTGGATGACTACAGACTTAAGTATCAATTTTAATCATTTTTAGAAATTGTTCTTTAAAAATATGATACTCTTTCACTAGCTTTTTTTTTTTTTTAGACAGAGTCTTGCTCTGTTGCCAGGCTGGAGTGCAGTGGCACGATCTCGGCTCACTGCAACATCTGCCTCCTGGGTTCAAGTGATTCTCCTGCCTCAGGCTCCAGAGTACCTGGGACTATAGGCTCATGACACCATGCCCTGCTAATTTTTTTGTATTAGTAGAGATGGGTTTCACCATGTTGGCCAGGATAGTCTCAATCTCTTGACCTTGTGATCTGCCCGCCTCATCCTCCCAAAGTCCTGGGATTACAGGCATCAGCCACCACACCCTGCCTCTTTCTCTAACTTTTTAATCAGAATATACAGAAAGCAGTTTACCTGTATCTTAATGCCTGAGGGCAGCCATTCTAGTCCCAGCTCAGCCTGAGTGCATGAAGCCCTATCATATCTCTTCTTTCTCAAACTTCCTTTTTCTCAATAATAGTAATTAATGATACTTTTTATCGCACAGTTGCCACGTTCATTGTTCTAAGCAAGTCTTACTTCCATTTTCTCAATAATAATAATTAATAATAACACCTTTTATTACACAGTCACCACATGCATTGTCCTAAACAGGCATTAGCTCATGTCACCGTCCTACCCCCTGGCAGGTAAATGTTGTTACTCTGGCTTTGTAGACAAAGCAAGGCAGGCACTGAGAGGTTAAATGGCTTGCTCAAGGTCACAGAGCTGGCAGGCTGTGGAGCCAGGATTTGAACCCAGACTGTGCAGCTCTGGCAGTGGGACCAGGTGCTTCTAGCTCTGGCATCTAGGGCCTCATCTTCCAAGCCTGAAGAGGGGTCTAGTGGGCACAGATCCCCACTCCCAGCATAGCCAAGGCTCTGCGGAAAGAAAGTGCACACCCTCCTCCAGTAACTCCGCAGAGCCTTCCACAGGCCATAGCAGATGCTTCGTGGAAATTCTTCTTTCTCTTTTTCCCCAGCTCCTAATGGTTGCCACAGCTTACAAAACTCAAAGATCCTCAGCCCTTCCCCTGTCTGCCCTCCAGCCTCTGCCAGTTCTGAACTTTATACCTTCAGCTTTTTTCTGACTCTTGACAAATGGAAAAAAAATCATTCTTAGGATTGGGGTGTGTGTGTGTGTGTGTGTGTGTGTGTGTGTGTGTGTGTCCCTATTCATATTTTAAAAAGGACATTTGAGGCCCCTCCCCCAACTCCCAGTTTCATAACACCGGAAGAGACAAGGAGCTAGACAGAAACTCCAGGAGGTGGCCACAGACTCCTGCCCACCCACCTCCATCCCACCATGGGCCACACAGCAAACCCTCTGTGGCCCAATCCTTTCCCTTTCCCTTCTGCAGGGAATTACTGTTGTGGCCTCAACTCCAACCTGGAAAATGTTGCATTCCTGCCCACCTTCCAACCTCATCGCCCACAACTCCCTGGCACAAACCCTTTTTTCCAGACAAACCAGGCTCCTCATTGATCTCAACACATGTTTCATGCTTTCCTACCTCTGTGCTTTTGCCCACATGACTTCTCCTCCAGGAATGCCCTCCCTTCTCCCTCTCTCTCCCTTTCTCCAAATCCTACCATCCTTCAAGGCCCTGCTGGAGACAAGCACCTGACTGAGAACTTACTATGTGGTCGTAGGTTCTGGAGATTCAGGGGTTAGTGAGTAGGTTCCCTGCTCTCAAAATAGTAATTAAAAAGTAGTCACCCCATTGCAGGAGTTCAAAGCCTTCCCTGTTACCCCTTTGCTCAACTTCCCTCTGCCTGAGTGCCTACTCCATCACTTCCTACAATGCCTGCACAGAGCAGCACTCAATAACCATCCATCTCTCCCTTCCACTACCATCTCCACTTGGGAAATTCTCCTAAATCTTTAAGGCCTTCAACCAATGCCCATCTCCTTCAGGGAAACTCCCATAATGTCCTTGTCCTCTAAACCACCCCCCCTTGGGCAAGGTGGGCTTCTCTGTGGGCAGCCCTGTGCTGAATCTCATTTCCACGGTGGGTGTCATCACTAACCCCACAGCCTAGGGGCCTCTGATCTGCAACTTCCCTTCCACTTGTCCCGTGCACCTTACAAGCACCATCACGTCTGATGTGTGCCATGCCACAGCAAATCTGGGGGCACTTCAGTGGAACACCATGATGTGTACAGGGTACTTCTGATGTTGTAAAAGCCTGCTGGTGCCAGGCATGGTGGCTCATACCTGTAATCCCAGCACTTTGGGAGGCCGAGGTGGGCAGATCACCTGAGGTCAGGAGTTCAAGACCAGCCTGACCGACATGGTAAAACCCCATCTCTACTAAAAATACAAAATTAGCCAGGTGTGGTGGCATGTGCCTATATTCCCAGCTACTCAGGAGGCTGAGGCAGGAGAATCGCTTGAACCTGGGAGGGGGAGGTTTCGGTGAGCTGAGATAGTGCCATTGCACTCTAGCCTGGGGGACGAGTGAGACAACGTCTCAAAAAAGAAAAAAAAAGGCTGCTGGTCTGGAATGTGTCAGTGTTAACTGCACAGATCTAGATGTTTGTGCTGAGCAGTGTCATTCTTATGGTTAAAGGCAGATCATCTTGAACTTTATTTTCCTCAAAATTCCTATTCTGGGTGGTCCTTTGATACTGTTTTAGTAGCTGTTGAATGGGTTGCTTGACAGACAAAATATAGCATGGCAAACAGATACAGCTTCAACCAGCAAAATTCATCTGTTCATCTACTGCCCCAAACATTGTTCAGGAATTGGAACAATGAAAAGTTTTCATTAATGACTATTGGTCAGAAATAATCTGGTAAGACATGTAAACTCAGTGTGGAAAGGGGCCAGATCAGTGTAAGACGGTGTTCTTTGTAGAGTACATTTAAAAGGAAGTGAGAGCTAAGTCAAACTCTGTAATTCCAGCAAGCACATTATCACAAAGATAATGAGAAGCCAGTCAAAGATGCAATCATGTCTCAAAACTCTTGGACTAATAATTTGACTTTCCTGAGGTGTTAGCTCCTTCAGTGAGGTTACTGCTTACCCTAATAGAATGGGCAGGTCTCGGTGCTGATGGGGAGTAGGAAGGGCTTTGCTACTGAGCAGAGTAGAGGTATAGTTTAGAAGATGTAATGTGATCTTGCTCCAGCTTACCACACTCTCATATGATGATCCCACGACATGCCCACCCCGGGAGCTGCAGGGGCAGCCATCTACCATGCTGAGGATCATCTCTACTCAGCCAATAGCTTTAGAAGCCACTGTCCCAGGTGGCTCAGCACATGACCCCACATCAGAAAGACAAGCATCATGGTATGAGGACTTACCTCTATGTAGAGGGTCCTCATACCTCTCTGGGGTGTGCTTGGAGGTGTACGCACAGAGTGCTCAAGACTCATCCGACAGACCTGAAACCATTGGTTCAGATGTCATGAAGGAGCAGAACGTACCTGGAAGCCACAGCTTACTCTAAGATGGAAGAACTCCCTCCTGCTTTTTCCAGGAACACACCTGTCCAAGCCACCATCACTACAGGCAGGACTTTACATAAGTGAATTCAACATCCAAAAGCCAATCATTGGAATCAAAGCAGGGCCACTCACTAGTGCATCAAGAAAGAGACCTTTGTGGAGAATGGAAAGGTGCAGAGAATCACAATTATTAGTAGTAACTATTATCAATATTATTAGCTTGAGGAGGAGTGGAGAGATTCACTGCTCCTTTTTTTTTTTTTTTTTTTGAGATGGGGTTTCACTTTTGTTGCCCAGGCTGGAGTGCAACAGAACAATCTCTGCTCACCACAACCTCCGTCTCCTGGGTTCAAGCAATTCTCCTGCCTCAGCCTCCTGAGTAGCTGGGATTATAGGCATGCACCACCACCCCCAGCTAACTTTGTATTTTTAGTAGAGACATGGTTTCTCCATGTTGGTCAGGCTGGTCTCAAACTCCCCACCTCAGGTGATCCACCTGCCTTGGCCTCTCAAAGTACTGGGATTACAGGCATGAGCCATCGCACCCGGCTGATTCAATGCATCTTTACAAAATAAAGTAACTACTCTAGTGACCATTAAATGACTCAAGCCATAGGGATATGGACTACTGGAGAACTTGGTCCCCTCCACTTGATAGGAAACTCCTTCCTCAAGTTGGTCTGATGAGGAATACTGAATGTGGTGCATGAGGGAGTTGGCATAACCTAGCCAGACTGAGAAGAGTCTTGCAATAACTTACCAGAGAAAGGTGGAAAAAGAAAAGACACCTGCTTACAATATATAATAACATATCAAGTTCTTCTGCAGAAAAACAAACACCTCCATGGACATAGTTCAGCGGATGATCAGACTACCAGTGCAAATGATGCATCTTTCCCTATCTCACGAAATTATAATGGGATCTCTAAAAAGGTAGAAGATAGATGAAGCAAAATCTTGATGCATCTAAGTGGTGGGTATACAAGGGGGCTTATTGTACTGTTCTTTCTACTTCTACATAGGTTCGAAAATGTTCGTAGGAAAGAAACATTCATTTTGTCACCCAGGCTGGAGTGCAGTAGTATGATCACAGCTCTCTGCATCCTTGAACTCTGGACTCAAGCGATCCTCCCACCTCAGCCTTCTAAGTAGTGGAGACTATAGGTGTGCACCACCATGTCCAACTAATTTCTTTTAGTTTTGTAGAGATGAGGTCTCACTATGTTGCCCAGGCTGGTCTCCCACTCCTGGGCTCAAATGATCCTCCTTTCTCAATCTCCCAAAGTTCTGGGATTACAGGCTTGAGCCACAGCACCTGGTCAAGAAAGAAATTTCTAAGAAGTAGCCTCAAAAATTCAAAGATACTGCTCCTTCTTTTTAAAAACGGTTGAAGCTTTTATTTGTGGTCTAGGTGACTTTTGATTATACCAGACTTAGAACTACCCTCTTTGTGATATATGCAAAATAAAGATTCTTGTGTGGTTGCAGTAAAAAGAAGGTGGGGGCGAGGTGGGAGGGGAGAAGGGCAGGGCAAAGTGAGGGGGCACAGCAGAAAGAGCATAAGATTTCACAAGAGCTGGACAGGTTCCCATCCCAGCTCCATCACATTCTAGCTGTGATGCTGGGAGGGGTGTGCTACTCTCTGTGCATCTGTTTCTTCTGGAAAGTTAGAATACTGCCCCCCATAGGCTCGTTATGAGGCTATAATTAAGTAATAGATGTTGAATATTTGGTATACAATAAGCACTCAAGAAATCCTGACTATTACTACTTTATAAATATCAGTACTTTAAAAAGTAGATACATTCAGGAGATTCTTTGCTTTACAAAAGAATTCACCACAGGGTGCCTGTAAGCCCTCGGCTCTGCCAGTGCATTTAAATGGGATTGAGTTTGCAAACATCCATTTACTCATGACTTTTTAAGAACGCAGCCAAGGTACTAATGAAGCCAGGCAGATCTACAGAGAGAGCTCCCCGGGCACACTCTCTCAGTCTCAGATCCTGTCCAGCAGGATTCTCTGAAAGATTGGAGACTAAAAACATTTTCTCTGAAAATCCACAAAGACCCACTGGCTGCCCTCTGGGAAGCCTTTTCTCCATGCATATTTGGAAGGGCTATGGGTCCAGGCTTATGAGGACAATAGCAATAGCAATAGGCTAACATTACCTAACATTTATTGAGGGCTTCCTATGTGAGAGGTGCTGTGTTAATTCCCATGCATTATCCTGCACAAGGCAATAAAAGCTAATGTCTGCATAACCACAACAAGTACTTTCAGATGAAAGAAGTTCTGGTCACTCCTCACAAAAGTCTTGCAGCGTATTATGATCAATGTTGTTGTTGTTTCACATCGAGAAACTGAGGCACAGAGTAGAAAAGTCATTTACCTAAGGTTACCCAGCTGTAAATGATGGGTTATTTAGAACCCATCTGGCTCTGAAACCCACCCCATTACAGACTCACTGCTTCCCATCCCATATCCCCTCCCCAGCAGCACTAGATCCAGCAGAGACCCGTACCATAGAGCAGAGGGTTCCTGCGGGAGGCGCTGCCCCTCCCTCTGCCCCCTCCCCATCTCACTTAGCCCTCCACAAGCTGTTGTCAATTGCACTGAAGTATTTACAGCAACCAGCAACCGCTGACACCTCTGCCCACGTGGGCTATAATTTGATGCTCAAGTTGTTAAACAGCCGCTTTCGAGCGCTGAGCTCTTCATACATGAGTGTTTCTCCCAAGAGCCAGGCTAGCTGCCTCTCTACTGCTCCTGATGCTTGCACACTTCTGCTGGCCCCAGGCATGCCCACATGTGCACACATGCCAAATACACCATCACACACAGACCTCTGGACACACACCATCACCATCACACAACAATCCCAATTTGCTATTGAGGACACAGCCACCAACACACATGATATGTATCACAGATGCCCAGCATACCCTAGTTCACACCCCTCTTGTCATCAGCATGCGAGACACTACAGGCAGAGATAATGGCTGTACTCTGTGTAAAGCACTATTCACGAGTGAGTGATTGCTAGTAATGCCCATCCCAAATAGAGTCCCAGGAAATATACTCTTCCCCCATAATTATCTATCAGAAAATTACCCACATGCTCAACTCTGCATTAGGGTAACCAGATAAACACTAAACATATTTTTTCATTTCCTTGTGCGAAATGCAGCTTTCACTTGGATGCACTGCATTTGTATGTGGCTTCCATCCTGGTGTACTGACTCCATATCTATTTGCCAGGGCCTGTACATGTTGTGGGATGGGGGTCAGGGATTGTGGTGTACATGTGCTCACACACCAACACATGCCTCTGTGTGTCTGTTTGCACAGAGCAGATCCAGCAATTTCTTGATGGTCCTCTCCCCAGGGAGTCTCTGTAGAGTAAAACTGCCTCTGTATAACGATCCAAGAGCAAACACATCCCTAAACCAGATCCCCAGTCACTCCCCCCATTCATAGAGCAATGGGAGGTCAGAAAGAAGAGACAGCAGAGGATAAGGAAGAGGAATGAGAAGGGGTAAGGCCCATGTGGGCAGAGGAAGAAATGAGTCCATCCACTCAGGAGAGAACAGAAAATGTGCCGTCACTATAAAGATGGCCCAGAGGCTGGGTGCAGCAGCTCACACCTGTAATCCCCAGAACTTTGAGAGTCTGAGGCGGGCAGATCACCTGAGGTGAGGAGTTCAGGACAGGCCTGACCAACATGGAGAAACCCCATCTCTACTAAAAATACAAAAAGTAGCTGGGCCTGGTGGCAGATGCCTGTAATCTCAGCTACCCAAAACGCTGAGGCAGGAGAATCGCTTGAACCCTGGAGGTGGAGGTTGCAGTGAGCCAAGATCACACCACTGCACTCCAGCCTGGGAGAGCGAGACTTCATCTTGGTCTTAAAAAAAAAAAAAAAAAAAAAAGATGGTGAAACCCTGTCTCTACTAAAAACACAAAAACACCCTCCCTACTCGGGAGACTGAGGCAGAAGAATCTCTTGAATCCGGGAGGCAGAGGTTGCAGTGAGCCGAGATAATGCCATTGCACTCCAGCCTGGTGACAGAGTGAGACTCCGGCTAAAATAAGATGGCCCAGAGTTGACCAGCCAAGGGTCTGAGGAGGATGCAGGTTTCCAAGCCCTCTGGGGCCCTCCTGGATCCCCTGCTCTGAGCAGTGCTTTGAGAAGGGTGCCTAGGAGGCTCCATAGGATGCAGGCAGCAGAGTGAGCTCCAGCTAGAAGCTCTGCACAGCTGCTTTTGTATGGAGGTTTGGGCCTATGTAAGACAAGGAGAGTCAGACTAGGCACAGAGATTGTCCAGAAAGATAAATGGGGAAAGAAAGAGTGAGACTAGCAAGAGAGAGGCAAAAGAATGTCTGAATAGGATGCATGGGGAGACTCAAGCCCAAGGCAGATCCACAGCTACACTCAGATATAAACCACAGGAACTGTTTCTCCCAGCAAGAGCCATCGATGTAAGGACCCAGGGCAGAGGGATCCCTCCTGCAGCTTTAACAGGCCACTGAGAAACGGCAGGTCCTGCCCTGTGCCCCTCTCAGTAGACTGGGACATGAACGATCCCAGGGGCCTACAGCAGCAGACCAGGAGAGGAGTGAGCACACCTCCCAGCAGACCTGTAAAAGGATCTGATTAGGGTCCCTAGGACAAGCAGGAAGCCAAGGGGAGAGAATAAAAAGCAAATCTTTGAGTGGGGGTTGGGGAGCACCTGGACCCATGGATTCAGATGTTCAAGTCCTAATGCTGCCATTTATGGTGCAAAACTGCAGCAGCCACAAAACTTCACCAAGTCTCATCTGGAAAACAGTGGCTACAAGTGCCCATCTCAGGGCACTGTGAGGACTCAATAAGGCAATAAAGGTAGAAACGCTTTCTAACAATTTCTGTGAATCTCCTAGTTAATCAAGATTGCCAAGAGGGGCCATGTCCAGTAGCTCATGTCTGCAATCCCAGCACTTTGGGAGGCCAAGGTGGGTGGATTGCTTGAGCCCAGGAGTTCCAGATCAGCCTGGGCAACATGGTGAAACCCCATCTCTATAAAAAAAATACAAAAATTAGCTGAGTGTGGTGGTGCACACCTGTGATCCTCTACTTGGGAGGCTGAGGTGGGAGGATCACCTGAGCCTGGGGAGGCTGAGCCTGCAGTAAGCTATGAATGCACCACTGCACTCCAGCCTGGGTGACAGAGTGAGACCCTGTCTCAAGAAAAAAAAGGTTGCCACCAGAAGGGGAGAAATCATAAATCACAAGGTGGAAATGACAGAACGTAGTTTTCCATCAACATGGAGATTCTATTATCATTAATACTTATGTATGCTTGTGTGTCCTGCCTAATTCCGCAAAGAAGTTCATTCCACATATAAATGTGATCATGCAGCCAGGCGCAGTGGGTCACGCCTGTAATCTCAGCACTTTGGCAGACTGAGGCGAGTTTGAGGCCAGCCTGACCAATATGGAGAAACCCCATCTCTACTAAAACTACAATTAGCCAGACGTGGTGGCGCATGCCTGCAATCCCAGCTCTGAGGAAGCTAAGGAAGGAGAATTGCTTGGACCTGGGAGGCAGAGGTAGCGGTGAGCCAAGATCACGCCACTGCGCTCCAGCCTGTGCACCACTGCACTCCAGCCTGGGCAACAAGAGCTAAACTCTGTCTCAAAAATAAATAAATAAATAAATAAATAAAATAATAAATGTGATCATGCAGTATTTGTCTTTCTGTGTCTGGCTTATTTCCCTTAACATAATATCCTCCAAATTCATCCATGTTGTCGAAAATGACAGGATTTCATTCTTTTTTATGACTGAATAGTATTTCATTGTGTATTTATACTATATTTTCTTGTGGATTTTTTTTTTTTTGAGACAGAGTCTTACTCTGTTGCCCAGGCTGGAGTGTAGTGGCATGATCTCAGCTTGCTGCAACCTCCACCTCCCAGGTTCAAACAATTCTTGTGCCTCAGCCTCCCAAGTAGTTTGAACTACAGGTGCATGCCACCATGCCCAGCTACTTTTTGTACTTTTAGTAGAGATGGGTTTCACCATGTGGGCCAGGCTGATCTCAAACTCCTGACTTTAGGTGATCTGCCAGCCTCAGCCTCCAAAAGTGCTGAGATTATAGGTGTGAGCCACTGTGCCCAGCCAATACTATATTTTCTTTATCCATTCATTCGTTGTTGGGCACTTAGATTGATTCCATATCTTGACTATTGTGAAATAATACTGTAATAACATGGGGATGCAGATATCTCTTCAGTATATTGATTTCATTTCCTTTGGATGTATACCCAGTAGTAGGATTGCTGTATCATATGGTAGCTGTATTTTTAATTTTTTTGAGGAACCTCCACACTGTTTTCCATAATGTTGTATTCTACAAAGGATTTGAGTTGGCTAAGAGGGCAAGATTACTGACAGACTGTCTGAAGGACAGATGGACAGACAGAGGAATAAGGACAGAGGCAACAAGAGGGCAAGAGATCTCCAGAGAAAGAGCATCATTCATTCAGGTGTTCAATTCAACATTTATTTAATGAGGACCTATTATGTGTTAGGTACTGTTTAAGTCCTGGTTATGATAGGGACTTCAGGTGACTTTATCCAGATTAAAGTTATGACAAATATGATTGATTCCTCTCCCTTCCACACACACTCATGTGAGCGTCTTTCATGTACTCAAGTGCTACCATTCTCAAAGGATCAATTCCAATGGAATCTGGTGACAAGAATGAGGTGGAGATAGAAAAGTATTACCCACGGAGCGAGTCTCCATCTGGGGATCCCACAGCCTGCTGGGAAGGCTGTTCTGGGTAACCTCTCTGCACAGGGTAGTACATGGGGTGTGGAGGAGCAAGAGAGGGGAGAGGTGTACTTGATTCTAGGAGCCACTCAGCACAGATCAGAGCTCAGACATCTGTGTGCCATCTGAACTGGACTTACTAGACTTGGAATGTCTCTGTCCTCCTCTCTCCTTTTCAAGACATGATGCCCTCTGTGTTTGCCAACAAAGCTAGTCACAGTCTCTCACCTGGACCTTTAAAACACTGAATGGGCCCCGGATGCAGTGGCTCATACCTGTAATCTCAGCACTTTGGGAGTCCAAGGCAGGTGGATTACCTGAGATCAGGAGTTCGAGACCAGCCTGGCCAACATGGCAAAACCCCATCTCTACTAAAAATACAAAAATTAGCCAGGTGTGGTGGCACACGCCTGTGATCTCAGCTACTCAGGAGGCCGAGGTACGAGGGTCACTTGAACCTGGAAGACGAAGGTTGCAGTGACCTCAGATCACGCCACTGCACTCCTACCTGGGCGACAGAGCAAGACTCTGTCTCAAAAACAACAACAACAAAAAAAAAAGAAACACTGAATGGAACAGAAGACTAAAAAGGAGACTCTACATGGCAGAGTCAACATTGCACAGTCACCAAAACTCATTTCTCTTTCCTCCTGCACATATAGCAAGACTTCATTTCCCATTCTCCCTTACATTTCGGTGGAGCCAGATGACTGGGTTCCGGCCAAGGAATGTGGTCAGAAGTGACACTTGCCACCTGCAGACCTGACTCTCTAAAAAGATGATCTCCCCCTCAACTGATGATGGTGGATCATGCCTGTAATTCCAGTACTTTGGGAGAGTGAGCCAGGAGGACTATTTGAGGCCAGGAGCCCAAGACCAGTCTGGGAAGCATAATGAGACCCCCATCTCTAGAAAAAATTTAAAAATTAAAAATTATTTACAATAAACTAAAAAAATCTCCCCCTAAAAACCTCTATACTCTCTCTCTCTCCCTCTTTGGCTGAGTTTAGAAGACCCAACAGAGGATGTCAAGGGCCTGGAACTGGATCTGGATAGAATTTGTTGAGTGCGGCTAGGCACAGTGGCTTATGACTGTAATCCCAGCACTTTGTGAGGCTGAGGCAGGCAGATCACTTGAAGTTAGGAGTTCGAGATCAGCCTGGGCAGCATGGCAAAGCCCCACCTCCACTAAAAAATACAAAATTAACTGGGTATGGTGGCACATGTCTGTAGTCCCAGCTACTTGGAAGATGGAGGTGGAAGGATGGCTTGAGCCTGGGAGGCAGAGACTGCAGTAAGCCAAGATCACGCCACTGCACTCCAGCCTGGGTGACAGAGCCAGACCATGTCTCAAAAAAAAAAAAAAAAAAAGGGCCAGGCACAGTGGCTCATGCCTGTAATCCCAGCACTTTGGGAGGCCAAGGCTAGCAGACTGCTTGAGCCCAAGAGTTTGAGATCAGTCTGGGCAAAATGGTGAAACCCTGTCTCTATAAAAAATACAAAAATTAGCCAGGTATCGTGCCACACACCTATAGTCTGGAGGTGAGAGGATCACTTGAGCCTGGATGGCAGAGGTTGCAATGAGCTGAGATCGTGCCACTGCACTCCAGCCTGGGCAGCAGAGTGAGACTCTGTCTCAAAAATAAATAAATTAATTAAATAAAAGGAGAAGAAGAGGAAGAATTTGTTGGATAGGAACTCCATAAATTTAGATGGAAAAAATTTTTATCTATATTTACAAATCTCTAAACTCAACTTCTGCATTTTATTCAATTATAAAGGGAGGTAACAATCCACAGTAATTCCCCATCCCTGTAATTTTGCCAGCCATAGAAATTGCAGGTATTGGCCAGACACGGTGGCTCATTCCTGTAATCCCAACACTTTGGGAGGCCAAGGCAGGAGGATCACTTGAGCTCAGGGAGTTTGCTCAGGGTAACATAGCAAGAACTCGTCTCTACAAAAAATTTAAAAAATCAGTCAGACATGGTGGCATACGCCTGTAATCCCAGGTACTCTGGAGGCCAAGGGAGGAGGATCACTAGAGCCCAGGGGTTCAATGCTGCAGTGAGCCATGATCATACCACTGCACTCCAGCCTGGGCAACAGAGCAAGACTGAGACCCTGTCTCAAAAAAAAAGCAACAACAAAAAAAGAAATTGCATGTATTTTTTATATAACATGTTAAGTTGTTGCAGAAATATCAAAAGGTCATTTATGCTGAATACATTTTGAAATTACACTGTTAATCCCATTGCTATATTTTATTTAACTTGTTATATTATTATATCATAAATTTATTCAATTGTCTTATCACAAATATTTTTATGTCAAAAATTTTTAAATGATTTTGATAATTGAATCTCAATATAATTGACTTATTTTGTAGTCCTGTAAATTTGACTTCATGCATTAAAAAAAAAATCTTTATTTTTAGGAATCCATAAGCTGATCATTAATCTACCTAAGGGGGTCCATGGTACAAAAAATATATATATACCAGCTCCTCCCCTAGAGAATGATGCAAACCCTAGATGGAAGGTCATTTGGTCTCTGAATGACTCTGTAGAAGAAAGCTTCCCCCCATCTAACTACCACTACCAGTGATCCAATATTTGGACTATGAGATGAGTGAAAAATAACCTTTATTTGTTCAATAACTGAGACCTTGAGGAGGACCATTTATGATGTAGAGGGAGTCTGTGACCACAGGAAGAGTACAGGGAACACCTCTCAGCTTAAATCAACTTTGAACTCTCTCAGTTCTCCCAAATGCTCTCACTCATGCAGGATGAAATGCCCTAGGTGGCTTCCTTTCACACCCAACCTTCTATGGTCCAAATTCGCCCCAGCCTTCAAGGCCCAATTCAAATGCCACTTTCTCCAGGAAGTCTCCTGTGCCTGCCCTTCACTCACAAAATGTACTGCCCCAACTTGAAGCACCAAAAGCTATTAACTTCAGACTATGAGCTTTCCCAGGGGAAGAAAGTTGCATAAATTCGCTTCCTGTCCCCAAACCTACAACCCATGCCCACAGTGGGCCTCATCCAGGGATACCCAGCCATGGTAGGATCAGTAAATGTTGCATGGGAGGCAAGAGGGCAGTCAGAAAATGGTTTGATTCAGCTTTATCTCCTGACAGCCCGGCCCAGGTCCCCACAGATTACGTGTGTTTAAGGAAAATGTATGATCCAAGCAGGGTTTGGGGGAAGTACTAGTGCTTTCCCACATTAGGGCCTCAATTTCCCTTCTCTAAAACTACCTCCGCCCAGTCTGGATTTTCAACCGATGTATATCATCTTCTAAGTCTTTGTAGTTTTGGTAGCCAGACAAGACTAGAAGTCACGAAGGGGTTAAAAGCAAGATGGGTCCTCTCCAACCCTGGAAAATGACACCTCTTCAAGGGTCCCAGGCTAGTCACCCTCTTTGTCCCACAGCCTTGAAAGCCACTCACTCTGCTCAACCCTCCCTTCTTTTCTCGCCTCCGCCCCATCCCCAGCAAGCACTTGGAGCCACTGTCCTTGGGCTGGGAGCACTCATCTTCTCTGTGCAGCTCTAGAGAGCTGGGGCCTGCTCCCAGGACAGCTGCTGCACCATGGGAGTGTGAGGATGGTGGGGAGGCAGCTCTCTAGCCCCCTCCCTGACTCCCCCAGGCCAGGCTCCTTTTGTCTTGAGAATGGAGATGCCCCGAGCTTGAGTACAGGTTCCCTCTCTCCCTTCGGGTTATATTGCAACACTGGGGCTCAGGAGCCCCCAGCCGCTGCCACCCTGGACACTGTGCCCCCACTCCCTCTTCCCCACAACACCAGGCACCAGAGATCATCATTGCTCTATGAAGGGCCATATTTCTGAATCACATTAACTCCACTTGTCTTTGGGCAATTCAACACATTTTTGGAGCCCTTCTACACATGCAGTTGATTCATTCTTTCACATGTCAGGCCTTGTGCTGTGTACTGGAAAAGATGAGGGAGGGAGAAGACCAAGCAGAAAATAACACATCACAGTAAGTTTTTTAAAAGTATGAACAGTCTTAGGATTGGGAGGCTGAGGGGGGAGGATTGCTTGAGCCCAGGAGTTTGAGACCAGCTTGGGCAACATAAGGAGACCTCCATCTCTACAAATAAAAAATTAGCCAGGCATGGTGGCTAGCCTGTAGTCCTGGCTACTCGGGAGGCTGAGATGGGAGGATCGCTTGAGCCCAAGAAATCAAGGCTGCAGTGAGTCATAATCATGCCACTACACTCTAGCCCGGGTGACACAGCAAGACCCGGTCTCCAAAAAAGAAAAATAAAATCTGCAGGAGTGGGAGATGCTAGTGAAGGCTTACAGGGTGGGGGGTGGGGGGGTGACCCTGAATAAGGAGTGAACCAGATAGAAAGTGGAAAAAGGAACAATCAGACCATGAACCACAGAATCACTCTGGTTATTCGGCTCATTAAAGAGCAGACTCTTTAATCAGAATTATTCTTCTAATTAACAACTATTTATTGTGCCAGACAGCATGCTGGATAGAGATCTCAGTGTGACTGTGGCCTTCAGTGAGAGAGAGAGGTATCTCAGAACTGAAGCAGTCTCATATCCCAAAGCCAGCCTGGCTTCCACACCCTGGTCCTTTTTTTTTTTGAGACAGAGTCTTGCTCTGTCGCCCAGGCTGGAGTGCAGTGGCACGATCTCTGCCAACTGTAACCTCTGCCTCCGGATTCAAGTGATTCCCCTGCCTCAGCCTCCTTGAGAAGCTGGGACTACAGGTGCCTGCCACCACACCCAGTTAATTTATTTTTAGTAGAGACAGGATTTCACCATGTTGGTCAGGCTGGTCTCAAACTCCTGACCTCATGATCCACCCACCTCTTCCTCCCAAAGTGCTAGGATTATAGGTGTGAGCCACGGCGCCTGGCCACACCCTGGTCTTGAGGGGCAGGCTGCCTCTTCCAACTCTAAGGACCTGGGGAGAGGAAGCTGCTGTGGGTGCTGGAATGAAGGGTGAATCCCTCCTGGTGATACTGGAGGAGGGCTGCTCAAATGGGAATCTGGGACTGATGATGACACACTGGGAGGGGCTCCTGGCTCCCTATAGCTGCCATGACCAGCAAGCCCAGTGGTCAGAGGTCTGTTGACTGAAATCAGAGTCAAACAGGATCAAGCATGGGGTGATGAGTTCTCCCGACAACAGGCTCCAGAGCTGGGGAGGAATCCACACCCTCCAACCTGCTCATGACATCCTTCAGCTATTCTCTCTCAAGGCCGTCAGTATTCTTCTTTCAGCGCTCATATTACAGCTTTAATTCCACATGTATTTGTGTGTTTCTTTCTCTCCTCCACTAGATTGTCACCATCCTGAGGATAGGAACCACATCGGTTTTGTTCACCACTGTATCCCCAGTATACAGGAGAGGACCAGGCACAAAGTGAGTAATAAAAGAATGGTAATCTTAGCACTTTGGGAGGCGAAGGTGGGTGGATCACCTGAGGTTAGGAGTTCAAGACCAGCCTGGCCATCATGGTGAAA
>PVKP010036727.1:0-22237 GCA_004027715.1 Plecturocebus donacophilus | reverse complement strand
ATGAACAAAAAGAAGGAGAAGGAGGAGAAGGAGATGAAGACGAATAAGAACAAAAGCAGCAGCGGTTTAGTGGACCTTAAACAGGAAGAATCCATCAAATTCCATGCTAAGATGCATCATATCATACCTATGAAATCTAAAGCATAAAAAAATTGAAAGCAGCAAGAACTACATCCTAGCTATAGTTTCAATAATAGCAAATTTATCATAAAAAGTCATGGAGGCCAGAAGAAAGTGGTACATTGTTCAAGTGCTGAAAGAAAAAAATGATCAACCTAGAATCTAATATTCAGTGAAAATATCCTTCAGGAATAAAGAAGAAAGCGAGATATTCATAGATAAAGAAAAACTAAGGAATTTTCTAGCTATCCTTAAGGGAAAAAAAAGACTGAAGAAAGTTCTTAGAACAGAAAGAAAATGATTTAATAAAAAGAATCTTGAAACATCAAGGAGGAAAAACAGAGCAGCAGAAAGAGTAAAAATCTACGTGGTAATATAATAGGTTTTTCTTTTCTTCTTTAGTGTTCTAAATTATGCTTGAAGAAAAACTTATTACACTGTGTGAAGTAGTTATTTTTAAATTTTTAGCATTCATGGGTACATATATTCATATGTTCCCATATATATATATACATATATTCATGTATATGTATACATATATACACGTATATACATGATATATACGTGTATATATGTATACATGTAATATATATGTATATATTCATGTATATATATACATATATACATATATTCATGGGCCCATGAGATATTTTGATACAGCCATGTAATGCGTAATAATCATATCAAGGTAAATGGAGTATCCATCATTTAAAGCATTTGTCCTTTGTGTAACAAACAATCTAATTACACTCTTTCAGTTGTTTTAAAATTTACAGTAAATTGTTGACTGTAACCACCCTGTTGTGCTATCAAATACTAGATCTTATTCATTCTGTCTAATTATATTTTTGTACCCATTAAGCATCCCCACTTACTCTCCTCCCTACTACCCTTCCCAGCCTTTGGTAACCATTATTTTGTTCCCTATCGCCAACAGTTCAATTTTTTATTTTGCTTTTTAGCTTCCATAAATGAGTGAAAAATGTTAAGTTTGTCTTTTCATGACTGACTTATTTCCCTTAACATAATGTCTTCCAGTTCCATCATTGTTACGAGTGTCAGGGTCTCATTATTTTTTATGGCTGAATAATACTCCATTGTGTATATCTACCACAATTTCTCTACCCATCCAACTTAGGTTGCTCTGATATCTTTGCTATTGTGAACAGTGCAACAATAAACATGAGAGTGCAGCTATCTCTTCAATATGCTGATTTCCTTTCTGTGGGATGTATATGCAGCAGTGGGATTGCTGGCTCATGAAGTGGTTCATAATGAATGTAGAAGAAAAATTTAAGACAGTTTTATTATAATCAGAGGAAATGAAAATGACTTAAAGAGATTTGAGATGACTATATTTCACTCAAACTGATAAAATATCACACTAGATAGGTAAATTATATATACATAATATTTCTATTTTGATTTAATGTCTATAATATGTCTATTTTGATTTATCTAATGTGTTTTTGAGTGTATGTCTTTTTGTGTATATCTATTTTTGTGACTCTTCTGGGTATATTACATGATATTCTGGGTAAGTTACATTACATACCCAGAATAGTCACTAAAAATAGATACACAACAAAATATATATTATATTACATTCTGGTTATTTTAAATTATATACCCAGAATGGTCACTAAAAGTAGATGCACACAAAAAGAGATACACTCAAAAACACATGAGATAAATCAATATAGAAGCCTAAAAATACTGTCCAAGTAGCCCAAAGAAAAACAGAAAAAGTAAAATAGAGAAGTAAAAAATAGAACAATTAGAACACAAGAAAATAAAATGTCAGGACATAGCCCTAACACATCAATAATTATATCAAACATAAACTGCTAAATACACCAGTTAAAAGACAGAGGCTGGCAAGATGATTACTATTGAATCAAAACAATACTTGAATGGATTTCAAGAGCATTGTGCACCTCAACAGAAAATTAGAGTGCAGCTGTCATAGTGACTCAATCACTTGTTTCAGGAAAGAACAGCCTCGGCCGTAACATCATGGGTCTCATAAAAGCCATGAACAGCAATAGCACCAGCAAAATACAGAACTCAAGTGGCCTAAAGGACAGACACCATCGAGGGAGCAGAAAAAATGACAAAAATGAGCGAACATACCTGAGACCATCTTGGCTTTTTCTACAGAGACTGTATGAAGTCAACATTTATTAAGTTAATGGGGTACAGGGAACACGATAATAAGCTGGCACTTTACATTTTATCAGTATTCATGTTTTACTTTCCTTCATCAAAGTTTTTACCAAAGGAAAGAGGGAAAAAGAAAAATGTCCAAGTAAATATGCCCACAATAGAATTCACAGAATTTTTTCAAAAAAATGCAAAAAAAAAAACCAAAAAATTAGGCACAATTTCAGGAGATGCTAAGTTACAGTTGAGCAGGTAAACTAAAATAAATTGAGCCTCATTTCAGCACAATAATAAACCAGGAGGTTCACTATAATTAGATGTGATTAGACTCCTGATTGACATGAAGTGGTAGACATGTAACCAAATTCAAGCAGGACTAATTTATGTAGGTGAGACATTATAATAGTCCAGTCAATGAAGTTATAAGCCTACAGTTGAAACTCATAACCTAAGGGTAGATGTATTTTGCATGGCATTTATGAGAAAAGAAAAGGGAGAGATGAATATAAGTGATACATCTCAGAATTATATTACAAACTGCAAAGCTAGATGCAGTAAATGAAGGATATTTTCCCAAAGCAATGCACAGATTTGACAAACAAGCATAACGTGGGGATCCAAAAACAGCTGGATGACTATTCACACACGCCCAAAAAATGAGAACATTTAAAAAATAATTTCCTTGTCTTGGTGAAAATTTTAACTCCCATGAATTTTATTTTACTTTGGAATAAAAGCAATACACAAGAAAACAAATAAGGAAAAAAATATAGTTAGTGAGATATTCCTCTGAAGAAAATAAAGGTATGCTGAGAAAACCAACAACAACAAAAAAGATAGTTACATAAAACAGAGCTTGCTGTTTGTCACTGAAAAAAGGTGGTACCAAAATAAAAAATTTTTTAAAAAACACACAAAAAACTGGGCTTCTTAATCTTTTGCTTCTAACTTCTCTGTCAACTACAATAATTTTCATACCAAAAAGAATGAACAAACTTTGATAGAATAAATTTTTAAGTCCATTGGGAAGATAAAAATAAAACTGTACTTTCTCACTTAAATCTCCAAAATATGTTATATATGAAATGGAATACATGATATACCAGGTAAAAATGCTGTCATCGGAGTAGACTGGTGATGGATCAAATCTAATATGAAGCATCTGATGGCAATAAATACAAAACCTTTCTTTTGTGGCCAAAAAGCCACAGCTGTGTAAGTCACAGGATAGGGAAAACATGCTATTTTTTATATCCTATCTTATCACCAGACAAGGTCATTATAAAATTTGAGTGATGAAGGATTGAGAGCAAAGATGAAAATAGCAACAGCTATGTTCAATGATGGGGATTGGGTAATGTGGACTTGGTAAGAATCCTAAATGTTGTCAATGATGAAGTAGAGGTAGGTTTGGTCAGATACTGTGTTCATTTTTTAGTATCTATCAAATCGAAGCATGGAAACAAAGCAGCAGAATCACTAGAAAAGTCAATAATTAAATTACAAGAAGACAAAACAGTTCCCTCATCAGACATATCAACAGTTTGGACAAATACTTATGGATAGAATTTCTGTTGTACAAGAATCTTTTTAAAAGACTGATAGCTTTACTACTGTACTAAAATATAACATGGCATCATGTAGCTTAGCATCACCATAAAAAAATTTAGAGTTTGATATATAGAAAGCCCAATTGGAGTTAATAGTGGCATGCAAAATAATAATAACAATAATAATAATGATGTGATTGGTTAGCATGTATTAAGAGAAATAGTATACAAAGAATTACAATGAGTTGTTGGTATTTTACTACTGTGCTCTAGTTCAGATATCCATAAAGTTTAGTACTGGGAACCATAACTTAAGAGAGGAAAAAGCCAAGCAGCGCTTTTCCTAGGACAGCATACCTAAAGAAAAATGAAATTAAACATCTATTCAGGAGTAATAGAAAAGCCTAAGTAAAACCAAGGTAGTTGGGTTCAAATATTCGAAAAGTTATCATAAGAGAGTGTTGGGCCGGGAGCGGTGGCTCACATCTGTAATCCCAGCACTTTGGGAGGCCGAGGCAGGTGAATCGTGAGGTCAAGAGATCGAGACCATCCTGGCCAACATGGTGAAACCTCATCCCTACTAAAAAAAAAACACAAAAATCAGCTGGGCGTGGTGGCATGTGCCTGTAGTCCCAGCTACTTGGGAGGCTGAGGCAGGAGAATCGCTTGAACCCGGGAGGCGGAGGTTGCAGTGAGCTGAGATCACGCCACTGCACTCCAGCCTAGTGCCTGGCGACAGAGCAAGACTCTGAAAAAAAAAAAAGAGGGTGTTTATTTGTTCTATGCAGTCTCAAAATGTGGATCTATGACTAGTGGTTGATCTGAAAGAAATACACATTTTAATTAAAAAAATTCTTTCAGAATTGTTCCGAAAAAATGAGCTAGATTAGGATACAGTGAATTAAAAGCATAGATTATAATAAAAGCCTTATAGGGAGAAAACTCAAATACTGAATAAGGTGAAAAATATTAAATTAGATATTGAAGAATGAACTGGGACTGTTTTGACTCAAAGATTCTGTCATTTGGGTTATTAAATGTCAAAGTGACCAAGTTGAACTTTTGACTTTATGTCCTTGACTCAGCATTTGCAGAAGTATAGAATGGAATAACATAGAGAAAAGGAAGTACATAAAGCACAAAGGTAACTCCAAGGGAAATTCTGTTCCAGTTGTGTCTTTTTTCATCTTGCCCTTCATTATCACTACCACAGCCATATAATTCTCCTTAAAATTCTTCATTGGTTCTAGACATTCCATTCAGTCTAACTTCTCAGCCCGTCATTCAAATGTTCTGAATAATGAATTAATCTATAACGACTCTCCAACCCTAGCTTTTAAGTCAAGTCAAATTTATTTTTATCTTTCAGTTAATTCTTCTCCAACAGAGTGTTCTCTATTCTTATCTAGTGTGCTCCCACTAAGATATGTATCAGAATAGTGGACAGAGAGAAGCAAATTCTTACCAAATAATTGCTGAGTTAATCAACACTTGACTATGCTCTAGGGCCTATAGCTGCATTTTAGAGTTGGATTCCCATAGACTTCACTTTCTTTCCTCCCAATTTAAAAACATCTATTTACTTTTGGGATCACTAATGAAGTTATAATGTACTTGTCTACCAGTTTGTACCTAGAAATAACCAGTTTCAATCACAGAAAGAAATACCTAAAAACCAGAGGTACAAGAGTACTTTCCCTAAAGAAATGCATAATCAAAGACAGAAGAGAGAAAGAAAAGAGTGGGAAATGCTGTAACATGGCAAGTTTCGTGTGTACCCGGGGAATCCTTAAGAGTACCTTAAGAGTGGTAGTTATCATCTTCTTGTGAAAATCAGTTAACAACTTGTAAAAGGTAGTAAACCTACGTTGGCCTGAATGAGAAGACTTGGCCCAGCAAGGAAGTCTGGTAAAGGAGCTGTGAACAAGGAAAACTGTGTGTACAAAGGGCCAGAAACAAGAAGGAAGGTATATGCAGTGACCAGAAAATTTTTCATTATAAAGGAGAAGATATGCATAATAAAGCTGTAGAAAAAACAAAGAGATTATGTAAAATCTTTGACGCCATGCTAAAAAGGTTCATTTTTTTTGGTAAGTGATTACCCAAAAGACAGTTTCTAAGACCATGTTCTAGGACAGTTTCTAACAATCATTTCTAAGACATGTTGGAATCAATGGAGGAAGTTGTCTGCTATCTCACAATTAGAGACTTTTATCTTTAAGACTTCAAACTTAAATTTAACCACATTTAATTCAGTGGTATTGCTAGTACTAAGCTATTACCGATAACACTTCAGCTGTTATTCAATGAACAACCTAGATGCAAATCGACCACACGAGACACAACGCAGAACATGTCCCTAGAAGATGGAACCCATGAAGCAGTTCCCCTTGGAATCATTGTGGCGAATAGTGGTTAGAGGCTCTACTTCTTCCTACCTTCCAACTAGTAAGAGCCAGGAACTTTGTCTTCCCTGGTCTAGGGAAATACTTTATTAATGTAAACCAAAAATAAAATTCTAAGGGCTCCCCAACCATCTGAATGGACCCCTCCTCTCAGCCAAGGGGGCTAAGCTGAAAACTAGTTAGGGCCAGACATACCTCATTATACTCTTCTCCCTTCTGGAATTACTCATAGAACAGACTCTTTAAGTCTAATAAGAAACATGTATGATCTATTCTCTGAAGGCTGCTACCTGGAGACTCAACTGCATAATAAAACTTTGGTATCCACAACCCCTTATCATAACCCAGATACTCCCTTATATTAATAATAACTCAACCAATTGCCAAGCAGAAAATCTTTGAATCTGCCTATGACTTGGAAGCCCCCACTTCCCGTTATCCCACCTTTCCAGACTGAACTAAGGTACATCTTACATGTTTTGCTTGACGTTTTATGTCTCCCTAAAATGTATAAAACCAAGCTGTACCCTAACTACCTTTAGCACATGTTCTCAGGATCTCCTAAGGGCCATTGGTCCCTCATATTTGGCTCAGAATAAATCCCTTCAAATATTTTAGAGTTTGTCTCTTTTTGTTGACATCAATAAAGATAGGAAGTAAGACAGATAAAAGGTATGAAAAAACAAAACAAAACAACAGAAAGTTGAAGACAGAACAAGCCCTCAAGGCAGAGTTGTCTGTGAGTGCCCAGAATATGCTTCCTGTGTAATTCTCTGCAGACGTTCCTCTTTCTCCTACTCTCTGCATTTTGCTCCTGTATGTATTTTCCCCCCCAAGCCTACTCTAACAACCAAAGTAGTCGCCAGCCTTGTGTGTGTGTGTGTGTGTGTGTGTGTGTGTGTATTGTTATTGTTGTGCTGTAATCTGCCTTCAGAGAATGAGTTAGGGCCAATTCAATAGGCTAAACTATAAAACATCCACTATTTCATTACAGAGGATCTTAAACTAAGGAGGAAGAGGCTTGAGTTTTAAGGATGTAAAGCAGAGGAAGGTTGAGTGTGAGACATAAAGTACTTCTTTTGTTTTCCTTATTCTTTTTCTTTGTCATAACTAATTTTTCTACCCAATTCCCTCCCATGAACCCTCACCTTGTGGTGAAATTAGAAAGTGGAATTATATGGCCTGTAAGAAATTGTGATTACAAGCTGGGCACAGCGGCTCACACCTATAATACCAACACTTTGGGAGGCTGAGGCAGGAGTATTGCTTGAAGCCAGGAGTTTGGGATAAGCCTGAGGAATAATACAAGACCCTATCTCTAGGAAAAATGTAAAAATTACCCTGTGGTATGGTGGCATGTGCTTGCAGTCCCAGCTCTTAGGGAGGCTGAGGAGAAAGAATTGCTTCGTCCCAGGAGTTTGAGCATCAGTATGCCATGATCGTGCCACTACACTTCAGCCTAGGTGCCAGAGGGAGACCCTTTCTCTAAAGAAGAAAATTGGGACTACATTTTCAAGGAGAGCAGAATTAGAGAACAGTGCAATTAAACACAGAAACCAAAGAATTAAAAACAGCCTTAAATATTGAAGAGCAGTTGGCTTTAAAGAATTATTTTAAACATATTTAATTTCAAAATCACTGTTTTTAAGACCAAACACAAAGATAAAACTCAAGATAAAAAGGTAATCAATGATTTATAATCATATTTGTTATTTTCCTTATAGAATTACATCTTGTACTTGTATACCTTTGGTCAACTTTTACTAACTGAAATATAAGCTGTTATTTTGGGCTTCAACTTCCTCAACAGAAATGTCTTTTTAATGGGAAAAAGTATCTTCTTGTCTGACAAATGCACAACGTATAAAATATTAAAGATCTTAAAATAGAAAAGTGGTATGATCCCAGAGAGAGAACTTCTTTTTACACATGGTATGACCCTTTTCAAAACAGATATGTTCTGTCATCTCTGAAATTCAGGACAGGATTTAGTCTCCTTGACCTTAACCTATCTGTGCAATAAACCAACAAATATTTAAGTAATGTTTCTAATAGCAACAACCTTTAACAACAAAGAAATAAAATTCCAACTCCAATTAATAAAATGCAACTTCAGTATTGAACTATTAAATACTTTTTCTAAAAAACACATGAATTCAGTAAAAAAAAATTCTCTTAATGAAAATATTATTAGTATAAACGAATCATAGCCAAGGGAGTATAAAGCCCTTTAAAAATAATTTTTAATATTGAATATATACATAATTAATATAAAACATTTTAAGGATAAAACATTGATTTAAAATATATATATTATTAATCACAAATATCAGACATTAAAGGTATTTAAAAAAACCGATTTAAATAATTCCTACTATTTGGAATCTGGTAGAGCAAAATTAAATGTTTAAGAAGCAAATTGATATCCCTGAAAATTTGGAGTACAAGTGAATAAAACATTAGTATTTTTATTTTTAACACCTTCATATAATCATGAAGATTTGCTTTTTTTTTTTTTTTTTCTAAATTACGTATCAGTCTAATTTTTTCTGGAAAAAAAAAGACATTAAGAACTTGAAGAACAAGAATAGATTCAACCATTCAATTCTTTGGTACTTTTCAAAGATGGGTAATAGCTGAAAATCACTATCCCTGGTCTGTATTTTGTTGTACTCTACAGTATGTCTTCTCTGTTGATAAATTGTTACAGGTCTTTAAATTTTTTTACCATTTGACCTTGATGTCCACATCGCATTTGTTGATTTAAAGGCTTTATTAGAAGTATCACAAGCCCAGTTGTCCATCTCAGTGTCATGGTCTAAGTTTTCACTTAGCTGCCATAATTGATAATTCCGTTCCATCTCTGAACAGAGTATAGTACTCTCTTTAGGTTGGTGATGTTGAATAAGTATGTTTGTCACCACTTGCTCGAATCGTTTTGCATTCCTGACTTTGACTGCCATATTTTATATGATGTGGGCACATCAATAACTGAATTTCTCTGTTCAGTTAAATTGATCACCCCTGGCAATAGGTTATCAGAGCTCTATTAAACAAAAGGACACCTTAAATGCTCTGCATAGAGGGTTTTCATAGGTGTTAGAGGAATAAAATTAGGTCCACTGGTTAGGATGCTGCCAATAGTTATACCCACTCATTCTTCCTAAAATCCTGACACTTAAAAATTAAGATGTAGGGGAGTGGGGTTCAACCTTAAAGTTTCAGAAGGTAGTACCTCATTTTCTATTACTTTGGAACATATTCACAGTTGCACTCACATGTACTATCTACATCCTCCAACCTCCTACTTGGGAAAAGGCAAGGCATTTCAGAATAAATGAACAAGTAACTATAGGTGTTACATTTAATTATTCCAAAAAGGAAGAGCAGAAATTTTGTATTTAAAAATGAGAAAAAATTTTCAGGTCCATGTACAGGTTTTCATCTGCCTTAGAAGGGGGAAAGAAATGAAGAAGAAAGCCTGCTTCTTACCCATGAGGAGCTTGCAATCTGATTCTCTAACTAATATTCATAAAACAGAATAATTTATGCATGCTGTAAATTCAGCTGGTAGAGGAGATTCGTTTGGGAAGACTGAATGCAACAGAGCTCTTCTATAATGCTTGAGGTGGGAAAGATACCTTAGATTAACACTTATTTTATTCTAACTATGTGCCAAGAACTTTTACATATTTCATTAAAACATCTCTTTTTCCCTGGAATAGTTGTATTTAATCCCCTTTTGAGGACCTTAAAGCCCACAGTATGCAAATAATTTCCCTAAGAACACACAGTTATTAAGTGGCAGAGCTAGGATATAAATAAACTCTTGCTAAACTCTAAATTCTATCATCTTTCTGCTGTACCAACAAGAATTCCTTTAGTCTATGCTGGCTTTGCAATATTGAGAGCAACACAGAGTGGATCACAAATGAAATAAAGTTTGAATCCACTAAATAGGCAGTAGCATTGCCAGGCTTTTTGTAACAAGGTTTTCAGTTTTTCGAGCACATGAATCTCCGAGTTTGAAACCAGATGCATAGATAATCACTATTGTCTTGCTTGGGAAGTGAAGAGAGACCCATACATATGACTTCTCTCTTGTGCCTACGTAACTTCATTTTAGCCAGAGATCTTCCAACCAACGTAAGTGAGTCGGGCCTAGAGACTGTAGATTCACATACAACCTTTTCTCCTGAAATGTACTTCTTTAATAGAGTTAAAACAAAAATCAGAAGTACCTGCATTTTAGTTTGAAATAGAAATGCCTTGAAGAAATGGAAAGGGACAATTGCAGTCTCCACATTTAGTGCTATTTTAAAAATTTCTCCCAACAATCCTATGCTGTAGTGTACAACATAGCATATTCAAAATAGTTGTGGGAGAACAGCTGTACTGATCAGATGCAGATTTTAAAAGTGGATGAAATAGCAGTATTGTGTCATCAAGTCTTCCAGCCCTGAGAGCAAATGATAAGACATGCTCTTTTTTTTTTTTTTTTTTTCATTTGCAGGTGCAATCATTTACAACTAAATGGCAGGAATGTCTCTCACACAAGCAGTTAATATGCACTAGAATTTTCCCAGTAACCAGATGGCATGCATTTCATACCAAGCTTGTTGAAGTAAGAACTGAAATCATCTGCCAATAAGTTGCATGGAAGTTTTCCACAGTCTCCTTAGGTGACCCCATTTAAGATTTTGAATTTTTTGAGGTCAGAAAGCTTATAAATATTCAGTTCTTGGTGACTCATTTTCAGGGCTGTGGTGGAGTAATTATAGAATAATTCTAGTTAGCCATCAATGAAAATATTCTGACTTTAGCTTATGTTTGGTTCTGATTTTTTTTCTGATTATCTTCCTCATTTTTTAATACGGTCTTTACTAAGAGTGTCACCTAAAGAAAAATAATGAATCAAAAAAGCCATGAAGAATGTTAGTTTATTTGACTGGAGACACTATTATTGTGAGTCCAAAACTTCAGAGAATGTATGAAAGTATAAAAATTATGCTTAAAATGTTTTGAATGTAGTACACATTTGTTTTCGCCTCAACAGCATGCATGACTCCACCATCTGCTACCAATGCTCTAATATTCCTTGAAACAATATCCCTACTCTAGACCTATTCCTAGCTGGAGGGGGATGATGTATGCTGCCTAAACAGGATACATCACAGAACTGCATGCAGGATGGTCACATGTCCCAAGTCAGCCAATCAGGGCCAGAGAAGCACAACTATGGAATTTTTGTTGAAATTGTTAGGGAGAAATATATTTCTTTTCCTTTAGACTTACAGAATATGGACACAGAGATGCTGGTAGGCATCTTGCTGTCATGTAAGGGAGTGTGCTTGAGAATAAATTCAAAACAGTGGAAAGAAAGCCTTAGAGATGAAAACAGTAACACAGAAATAAATGAGAGAAAGAATAAATTAGAAGAAGAGAGGGGGAGTCAGAATGATTGTGTCCTGGTAAGAGTTTTGGAACCCTTGATGTAGCTGAAGCCTAGCTCTATACTCAGAATTGCTGTAGTTGTAATAAACAGCACATTCCCTATTGGCTTAAGTTAGTATGAGCCAGGTTCTCTGCTACTTGAAACTTTCAAAGTCTTGAATGTTGAATATATAGGAAATTACATCAGTGCTGTCTTTAATTGTGAAAAAAACAATGATGTGTTTCCAAGGATTGATTAAATGACTTACTCTATAGGAAATTTCTCCTCACCTTTTGGAGTAGAATTCATTTTCTTGGAAATATAAGTCAAAATTCTTGTTTTATCTAAATAAATCATGATACGGATAGCTCGCTTGTCCAGTCTCACACTAGGAGACAGCCTTGAAGATGAGTGAGGCCCTAGATGAGGAAAATTCCCTTATCCATGAACTGCTCGGTTTTAATGTTTATACACATGGACAGCCATGTCATAAGCTGCGGGGTTGCTGTGTTTCTCCCATATGTAAAGGAAACCACATAACTTTAGAATGACTGTTTTTTCTTAGGGAAAAAAAGGGAGTAAAATACTATGTCAGATGCCATCTAGACTTATGGTTTCCTTTGTCCTTTTGGGCTCAGTGTTCAGCTTCATTTATTCAATATGGCCATGAATGGATTTATGAGGTTCTCTAGTCCATCTCTCACAGTGACTCTTTCGAGTTTCTCCTCTCTTTTCACTCCACTATTTCTCTCTGTCTAAACTCTGTGTGTATGTCTGCATGTATGTGTGTGTGTGTGTGTGTGTGTGTGTGTGAGAGAGAGAGAGAGAGAGAGAGAGAGAGAGAGGAGAGAGAGAGAAAGAGAGAGATCTCCCTCTCAAAACCAGCAGTTTCAGAAAACTTGTCCATTTTCAAGCTGATCTTTTTTGAGCTCTTCATCACATTCTTTCCCATCCCTCTAAAGACGGCTGTTTTGCTTGTACAAGCTTTTTTATATTCACAGTCTTTCCTATTTCAATCTACTGGCTTCTTGCCTTCTGCCTTCAAGTATTGCCTAGGAAAGAGAAAATTCTGGGTATTACTACCCCGTATGATTCCCATACGATGGGAATTTCCTTTTTAGTAAAATAGGGATGATAATAATAAAAAAGAAACACCGTCCTAAGGATCAGCAACATAATAATGCAAAATGCCTAGCTCATAGTTGAGACTAAATGATGATGATAATGATTTTTATGCAATTCAAATGTCTCTAATCTCTTTGATTTAGGGGTATAGTTTTCCTTAAACAGGATGACTGTTTTGTACAATCCTAGAGCACACTACTCACATTGCGTTCTAAATATTGGCTTTCCTTAAAGTGCAAGTCTAATGTGAATGTTGCATTTAGAGTTGTGGTATTGTAGGATGCCATTTTAAAAGACCAGTAAGAATTCCATATACTTATCTCCATCCTTGTCTTGTTAATAGCAGGAAATCCAATTCTCTGTTACTTTTCCTTTCTCATATACTTTTGGGAATTCTTGCTACATACATGCTTAACATGTTACACAAATCTATGATTGGCTCTTGGTTTGATGATCTAAACAATTGCTGCCACAGAGTTTTATAGACCCTTCCTCACTATTTACTATGGTCTGAAAGCTTTTGTTCCTCCAAAATTCGTATGTTGTAACTTAATCCCCAATATGATAGTATTAAGAGGCAGAGCCTTTGAGATGTGGTTAGGTCATGATGGTTCTGTCCTCATGAATAGGATCAGTGCCTTTATTGAAGGGGCCCAAGGGAGTTTGTTTGTCTCTTCCACCATGTGGGGACACATAGAAATTGTCATTTATGAGGCACAGGCCCTCACTGGACACTAAATCCTCTGGCACCTAATCTTGGGCTTCCCAGTTTCCAGAACTATAACCAATACATTATTATTGTTTATAGATTATTGAATCTAAGATATTTTGTTCTAGCAGCAAGAATGTACTAATATGCCATCTGTTTCACTGGCTGATTCACGCCAATGTCGTTTAGCCTATACTTGTACTATTCCCCAAAGTAAAGCTAAGATCCACTGAAATGTTTAACTCATTACTCCAGAAGGCTTGGAGATGAAGTACATCACAAAGAGTAGTTGGTGGTTTTCAATGGAATTGGCTCCAAGAAGAGGCTACACTTAGGACCCACTGGTTTAAATCTAGTACCTAGGAGGCTGTCAACTAGCTCAGTATCTAGCAATGGGAAGCCCCAGCTTGGACCTAGAACCAACTCTCTTAGGACCCAGAGGAAAAAGATGGTTCATCTCTACTCCAATCCATGACTTCTTTCCTGCAGGAGGAATTCTCTTCCATGATGTTGACAGCCTCAATTGTAGCAGCAGCTAACTGAGGAAGCAGCAAAACTGAACAGCAGTATTCCTGGCGGAAAAGTCACTGATGGTATGAAAGATCTGTCACAGCAGAAACCTTCAATAGAAGCAAGTGAATAATGGACGGTCGAGTTGATTGGGCTCTACTATCAGCATGAGTTCAATCTCAGATCCATCACTTATTAATAGTGTGACTGTGAGGAATACGACTCTGGGCCTCAGCTTCTTCATAACTGAGGATTATATTAGCATCTGTATCATAGGATTGTTATGGAGATTGAATGAGATAATCACATGAAGCACTCAATATAATGTCTGCCTACTCTAAGCACTAACTACAAGTATTCAGAAGTACTCAGAATCAGGTATTGTTATTATCATTATTAATAGCTAAAACCTAGCATTTGTGAAGCAAGTATTCTGTGACAGACACAATGTTAAGAACTTTACATATATTTAACCCTATGAACTAAATATCATTATTTACATTATTGCAGGTAAAGAGAAGTTAGATGACTTTTCCCGGTCAGAACTGAGATTGGAACTCAAAGCCCTCTTTTTGTTTGCCCTCATTGTCCTTAGTAGGCCAATTACAAGATCCAGGAGTTTATCTCAAAATTTCACAGAGTTTATTCAAAATGACAATGTACTTGGGACACAAGCACATCATCAAAGTGATGATACCAGCTTTGCGTGTTCAGCCTCTTGCCACCAGAGTAAGAGGAAGATATGCACACTGCTTTTCTTGTCTTTCTAGATGAGATATAAGCCTGAACTCCTGTGGCCTCCTGTTCAGAACACACACACATACATAACCACACCCACACACCCCCACATACACATCTACATACACACCCACACATGCACACCTACACTTACCTGTTCTCACTCTGCAATTACAGGTCTGTATTTCAGAAAAGTATCCCTGCTGAGTACCTCTATATATATTACTAAGCAGAGGACTTAGAAAATTAAGTCTGAAGCAAGCCTCCAAAAACATTGTGTATATTTAGCTTACAGCTGTTTGACTGAAACAACATTCCAAAGTGACCTCTCCTAAAGGAAAAATATCAACTTTTACCTAAAATGTAAAAATTTCCTGGACCCCCTAGAATGGCAATGTTTAAAATATTTTCTGACCCAGTATCTACTGATCTGTTTATCCATGAACTTGAATACAATCCACACGTTAACATCAGGTATCACCACTATGTTATTAACTCCGAAAGTAAAAACTTTTGACGGGACCCTTGAGCCAAGTTTTAATTCCATATTTTCTGCTTCCAGAACATCTCCACTTGGAGACTCAACTGTCAACTAAGAACCACATGTATAGCGGAGAACAATAGTGTACATTGATTCAAAGTGTGGCTACACAATTATCCAGCCTGGTTCGAATCCATGTCCTACCATTAGCAGCTCTGTGACCTTGAGCAACTTGACCTCTAAGGCTCAATCTTCTGAGCTATAAAATAGGACAAATAATAGAACCTATATCACAGGGCTGTGAGAAATAAATAATACATAGAAAACATACCAGAGTGCCTGTGAGAAAGAAAGAATACATATAAGACAACCAGGATGCCTGGTACATCATACATGTCTGATAAATATTTTTCTACTGTTTCCTTACATTATTATTATTATGCACAAATTAAATTCATCTTTCCTCATTATTCACAAGTAAATTTCAGTTCCTCACAATGGTACTTTTTCTTCAGGATCAAAACCTTGGAGCTTCCTTTAACTTTTCTTTTGTTATCCATATGTCACTTAAGATCTTTATAGAATGATGTGACATATCTGTGAATAAATATGTTATAAATGAAAGAATAAAAGAAGGTAATCACCAAGCACTAGTTTTTTTTTCAAAAATTTTTCTTTCTCTTCATTCCTCCTGTCAAGAATCTGGTTTGAACTTCTACCTCCTAAGCAACTCCATAAAGTCCTCAGACAAAACACTCATCCTTTAGGTTTTTGCCCCTATAATTCATTGTTGAATCAAATATTCTAAGACACTGTTTCCAATTCATCATCTTACAGTGACTCCTGATCTCCCTATTTAGTTTTATTCCAGACTTCTCATTTTGGCTTTGAGAGGTCACCATCAGTAGGCCCCTTCTCTACAAGCTGATCTCTCTCTGTTCCCAGCACCGACTCTGTCTCCTATCATAGGGTCCTCACCCCTACCATATGCTCAAGGCATTGGTAAAGGTAAATATCATCCTGGCTCAGCCACCTGGAATAATCCCTCAAGCTTTTTTTGTTGTTGTTGTTAGAGACAGAATCTTGCTCTGTTGTCCAGGCTGAAGTTTAGCTGTCTGATCTCAGCTGTTGCAACCTCTGCCTCCCAGGTTCAAGCAATTCTCCTGGCTTAGCCTCTCAAGCTGGGACTACAAGCACACAGTGCCATGCCTGGCTAATTTCTTTTGTATTTTAGTAGAGATAGGATCTCACCGTGTTGCCCAGGCTGGTCTTGAACTCCTGAGCTCAGGTAATCTGCCCACATCGGCCTCCCAAAGTACTAGGATTGCAGGCATGAGCCACTGCACCTGGCTTCCTCAAGCTTTTTAAAACCTAAATCTGATCATGCTCCTCCTCTGCACTTCATCCTGTGATAGCTCTTTTGCCTTTAGAATAAAACATAATCTCTTAACCAACATGTTTATAGAGTCAACTATGTTTTAAACATCATAGTAGGCAAAGATGAGCAAGGTATGGTTCCGGCTTTTAAGGTGCTCAGACTCGTAGAGGATGTGAAAGTGACCTATAAACTTGGCCCCTCCCTATCTCTGGCTCATTTGTCACTTCTCACTTGAATCCTATTCTTCAGCCTTATGTAGTGAATTACCAGCAGTTTTCCAAATGTGCCCTGCTCCCTCATCTTCTCATGGAAGGTTCTCCTAGATCCACCACTATCCCTGTCTAGCTCTAACTGTAATAATAAAAGATTGTCTTATTGAATTGTCGGGAGTATTAAAGATATTCTTCATGTAAAACTCCACAGTAGCCAGAACTTGTTGGGAAATCTAGGTCTGCTTATCTATTTTTCATCTACCCAAAAATGCTTTGTTGTTCAGTGCCTAGATTTTATCACCATGCCTGGTACTTACTTCCTTATACTTTTAATCAGATGGCCTCAACAGTAATGGCCACAACAAAGACTCATGCCAGAGACTTTTCAATCAGTGAGCACATGAATAAATTATTAGAGCATTTAGCTTCCTCCTGCATTCTCAGCAGAGGTCTTCTTTCCTGTTTCTCAGAGCACATAACACCATTGGACAGGCACTCCCTGAATATTTCACTCCCAAGTCTCCAGACCTGCAGTAGGAGAATGTGCCTCCAGTGAAATGTCCTCTTCTCCTGCCCTCTCACAAACCTCTACCATCAGATGTTGCCGATACCTCTCATACTGTGGGCTATAAGTCAGTCCTCATATGAGTGAGTTAGCCCTCATACTGTCCCTAATAACTTTAACCACTTATTCTACTAAAGCACAGAGATTATTACAACAAAGGAAGTATTTCATGAAAGTAAGTATCAACTCATCAAGAAAACATAAAAATCCTACATGTGCATGATGCTAATAAGAGAGATTCAACACACCTGAAGCAAAATCTAATAAAAGTAACAGAGGAAATTAAAAACACATCTACAATTATAGTTGAAAATATCAGCATTCCCTTCTCAGTAACTGATTTATGAAAAACTTACAAAACAATGAACTGTTTATAAAAGAATTGGGCCAGGTGTGGTGGCTCACACCTGTAATCTCAGCACTTTGGGAGACTGAGGCAGGTGAATCACCTGAGGTCAGGAGTTCAAGACCAGCTTGGCCAACATGGTGAAACCCTGTCTCTACTAAAAATACAAAAAAGTTGCTGGGTGTGGTGGCGGGCACCTGCAATCCTAGCTACTGGGGAGTCTGAGGCAGGAGAATTGCTTGAACCTGGGAGGCGGAGGTTGTGGAGGGAGCTGACAATGTACCATTGCACTCCAGCCTGGACAGAGTGAAACTCCATCTCAACAACAACAACAAAGGAATTAAACAACCACTGTCACCCAACTCCACCTAGTTGAAATTTATGTAACACTATACTCAACAACAATAGAATATATATTGTTTTAGACTACACATGGAATAAACACCAAATAAACCAAATTGCAGGTCATTCAAAATAAATAAAATAAAATTCTAAAAATATTTAGAAGTTGAAAGTATGCAAAGCTTATGCTTAGATCACAATAGAAATAAACCAGAAATTAATAAAGGAATGGTACCTAAGAGATCACTAAATAATTGAAAATTAAACAGCACATATCTAAGTAAACTGAAGCAAAATAGAAATCATAATGGGAATTAGAGAAATTTTGGACTGGATAAAATAAAGAAATTATATAAAGAATTTGCAGAAGGCAAGAAGAGCAGTTCTTAGAGGAAAACTTATAAACTTTAATGCTTGAAAATCAATGATGTGTATTTCTTTTGAGAAACTAGAAAAATAGAATCAAAGTAAATGTAAGAAGAAGAAAAAACAATAGAGATAAAAAATTAATAAAATAAAAAAACAAGAAAAAAGAACCAAGAAAAATTAATAAAATCAAGGAGTGGTTCTTTGATGAGATCAGTAAGGTTAATAAACCTCTAGTCAGACTGATCAGGAAAAAAAGAGAAGATGCAATGAAACAATATGAAGCATGAAAGAGGAAACATCAAATCCTTTAGACTTTAAGAAGATAATAAGAGAATATTGTAAAAAAAATTTATACTAATAAATTTGACAATATAAAGAATGGACAAATTTCTTAACAAAGTACAGACTGCCAAAGCTCAGTCAAGAAAATATAGGTAATCCAAATATCCACACATCTGTTAGAGAAAGTGAATTGATAATTTAAAATCTTCTAACAGAGAAAACTCTAGGCTTTACTGGTAAACATTATCAAATTTAAGAGAAGAAATAAAAATTTTTTAAGAATAAATGCTTCCAGAAAAGTACAACATTATCTAAAACTATTATATCTAATGGCTGTGATGGTTAATTTTATGTCATCTTAACTGGTCACAAGATGCCAAGATAATTTGGTTAAACATTATTTCTGGGTGTGTCTGTGAGGGTGTTTCCAGTAAAAATAATTAACATTTAAATTGGTAACTGAGTAAAGCAGATGGCCCTCCTCAATGTGAGTAGGCACCATGTATCCTCCATCCCACTGAGCACTTGAATCAAAGAAAAGGTCTGAGAAAGTTTGGATTCTCTCTCTCTCTCTCTGACTGTTTGAAATGAGGCATCAATCTTCTTCCTGTATACCATTTCTCCTCTAGTTCTCAAAATGATACCAGCCAGCTTTCCTGGTTCCCCAGCTTGCAGACAGCAAATTAGCCTATGCAACCACATGAGCCAATTTCTTATAATAATATATGTAATATAAACATATGCAATACATGTATGTGTATTTATGTTTATTTATATGTATGCATATTTGAGTGTGTGTGTGTGTGTGTGTGTGTGTGTATCTACACTACATCTTATATTGCTTCTTTATCTCTGGAAAACCCTAACAAATACAATGAACAAGTGGGATTCAATCCAGAAATGTTGGTTTAACACTGAAAAACTTGTGCAATTTACCATATTAACATATAAAAAAGAAAACAATTATCTCAAAGATGCAGAAAAGTTATTTGACAAAATTTAATACACATGTAAGATTTTTTAAAACTAAGTAATACATGACTATATCAAAATTTTTTACTTCAAAAGGGAAATATATGAAAAACCTACAGCTAACATCATATTTAATGTTGAAAGACTGAATGCTTTCTCCCTAATATCAGGAACAAGATAATCTGTTTTCATGATGTCTATTAAATATTATACTAGGCAATCTGATGACTTCAATAAGGCTAAAAAAAAATCTAGGTTGAAAAGGAAGAAGTAAAACTATCTTTTCACAAATGATGTTTTATGATATTTTAGATAATCTTAAAAATTCTAAAAATGAGGCTACTCAGATTTAAGAATTTATCAAGGTCTCAGACCACAAAGGCCATATACAAAAATCAATTATATTTTTATATAATAACAATATTTTTAAATGAAATTTAAAACCCACACCGCTTACAATAACATCAAAAACATCAAATTCCTAAGAGCAAATATAACAAAAAGTTTTAAGACCTCTACCCTGGAAACTATAACAGCTCTGTGACCTGGAACTAGTTTGTGTGTGTATTGCTGGGTGGTCCAGTGTGTTCCCCTAAGACTGTAGTACAGTAGGGGCTTTTCTGCTCCACATCTGGGAATATCTTCTGACATTTGGAACACACACTCACCTGGCTTGGCAGTCTCAGCAACCCTACTCTTCCTGTGCAGAGAACATGGTGCAGCAAGGATCTCTCCACTCCATGCCCAGGCAGATCTCCAGGCATTTGAAGCACCCACTTGCCTAGATCAATAGCCTAAGCTGTCTTACCCTTCCTGTGCTGAGGTCTTGGTGCAAAGGTGTTCCCTCCACTTCACACTGAAGCATATTCCTGGGCAGTCAGCACACATCCTCATCTGGATTCACTGACTGAGCTGGCACCACTTTCCTGCAAAGACTTTCTTGCACCACTGGTTACTCTGCTTCTCACTGTGGAACATATTTCCAGACAATTGAAATACCTGCTCACCTTGATTAGTAGCCTTAGCTATCCCTCCTTTCCCCTGAAAAGACTTTGTTGTAGGTGGTGGTTCCAGGACATACTCTCAGACATTTCCCTGGAAAGGAGCCTGAATCACCCTTTTCCTGTAGGGATATCCTGGTGCAGTGGGAAACTCTCTGCTCCATACTCAGACCTATCTCTGGGCCATGGTGTATCTTCCCCCCTGTAATAAAAGCTTGAGGTATCATCTCCTTCCCATGAAATAAATATGGTACAGTGACATTCCCTTAAAAAAGTCATCATGGGCTATCTATAATCAAATAACTTATACTGACTATAGCCATTGAAAAGAAGCAGAACCAAAACCATAGGACACTATACAACATCATTCAGTATAAACACTTTCTTTCTAGCAGGAGGTAGTGGGGAGGAAGATTCCATCCAAATGAAAGCAAAATAAAAAATAAAAAAAAGTTGCTTATTCAAATGAAAAAGAACTAGAGAAACAACTCAAAAAGGGTGCAGAAACAGTGTTACAATATCACCAAAGGAGATCACTAACTATCCAGCAATGGATTCTAACCAAAATTAAATTTTTGAATTACCAGATAAAGAATTGAAAATATTTATTTTAAAGAAGTTCAGTGAAATTCAGGAGAAAACTGGAAAACAAGACAAAGAAATCAGAAAAAAAAGGCAATCAGATTGTAAAAAAAGAGATAAACATTATTAAAAAAAAAAAAAAGCAGAACTTCTGGAAATGAAAAATTCACTTAAGGAGTTACAAAATATAGATGAAAGCTTTAACAATAGGTTAGACCAACTGGAAGAGAGAAATTCAGAAGCAGAAGATAGATCTTTAGAATTGATCTAATTAGACAAAAATCAAGAAAAAGAATTTGTTTTTAATGAACAAGCATCCAAGAAATATAAGATTATATAAAACATTCAAACCTTCAAGCTATAGGTATTTCAGACTTCCCTGATCTTAGGGAAGCTCTACAAAACAAAACAAAAACAGAATTCTGGGAAGATACATTGTAAGAATAACAACACCAAGGCATTCAGTAATCAGACTATCCAAAGTCAATATCAATTAAAAAGTCCTTAGAGCAGCAAGAGACTGTCTAATTACTTACAAAAAGATTCCATCAGACTAACAGCAGACTTCGTAGCTAAAACTCTGCAAGCCAGAAAAGATTGGGAGCTATTTTTAGCCTCCTTAAAGAAAAAAGTAAAAGGAAAAAAAGCCAGCCAACAATTTTTTAACCTGCCAAACTAAGCATTATAAATGAAAAGAAATAAAGTATCTCTGAGACAAACAAAGGTTGAGAAAATTTATCAACAGTAGATTGGACCTTCAAGAAATACTCAAAGAACTTCTAAACATGGAAACAAAAGATGACACTTGCCATCATAAAAGGTCATATAAATACAAAGTTCATAGATCCTATAAAACAATGACAATATCAAAGCCCAAAGGTAACTAGCTAACAGCATTATGACAGGAACAAAACCTCATGTCAATATTAATCATGAATGTAAATGGCTTAAAT
>PVKP010036726.1:0-22220 GCA_004027715.1 Plecturocebus donacophilus | reverse complement strand
GTTTTTTCCAGTTCTGTGAAGAAGGTCATTGGTAGCTTGATGGGGATAGCATTGAATCTGTAAATTACTTTGGGCAGCATGGCCATTTTCACGATATTGATTCTTCCTAACCATGAACATGGAATGTTTCTCCATCTGTTTGTGTCCTCTCTTATTTCATTGAGCAGTGGTTTGTAGTTCTCCTTGAAGAGGTCCTTTACGTTCCTTGTTAGTTGTACTCCTAGGTATTGTATTCTCCCACCTTTTCTAATACAGTTTGTGTGTATTCAATAAAATACAAAAATATATATATATCTAGCATAGTGTATGACCCAATAAAATGGCAGTTTTCTTTCTTCATTCCCAATTCCCTTCTCTTTCTGAAAAGTGAAAAATAAGATAGCAGATGTCAGGGTCAGTACCAACAGTGCCTTTGGGACTAGGGTTTTTTTCTGTTGATTTGTAGTTCAACCCATTAAGCATGTCCTCAGCACCTAGTATATTCCCAGCATGCAGCATGGCTGTTGCCTCCATGAGCCTGGTCCAGTAGAAGAAAGACAGCTATGAACCAAGTGTCTACTGAAGTATAAGCTTGTGCAGTGGGAGCACAGGAAAGGCTGGGGGAATGGATCACCTTGAGGAGGAAGGAGTGAATCCGAGCAGCCTCAGCAAGGCATTTGAGCTGTTCCTTCAAGGTTTCCATGGTGGAGGAGTGAGGATCACATTAGCTTATTTATTTTTACTGCAGAGATTCAACATTTGCCCTTCATAAAAATTATACAGAAAATATTTTTTAAAGATCGGTTTTAAGCCGTCAAGCCCATCTGATCTGAAACAGAAAAAGACTCATAATGAATATGTCAACACTTCCACATTTTTCATTTCTTTTTTAAAGCAATTTCATCTGCAAATGAATTATGCACTCCAAGGCTAGACAGGACCTCCGTTCCTACACTCCAGAAAAATGTGTTTACTTCGCTTTACATTTCTTACAGCTCAGTGGGAAGGCAGTTCAATGTAATTTCTGATCCAGTTTAGGGTTTGAGGTGTCAGTTCTCTCTTTCTTTCTCCAGAATACAGCTAAAGCTTATAAGCCCAAGGTTTGGTGTTCATTTTTTTTCTCCCCAATCACATTAAGTACATAAATCATCTCTCAAGAAAGAAGATAAGGTTCCTGTATTTCTGTTTTGTCTGGCATGAAAACTAAAGTCCAATCTGCAAGGCATCATATTGTTATATCCATCTGCAGTGCACTAAAATCACTCTCAAAGATTGTAACTCCTGGAGCCAATTTTTAGTGCAATAGGCAGAGCGGGTTGTTTCTTGCACAGGTAACTGAAGCAGGTTCGTATCTCACCTAACTCCATCTTCTCTCTGAAAAGTAAATGTATCTCAATATGTGATCGAGGTTCCGAAGGGTTCCACGCTGCCCTTCTGCTCCAGGGAGAAGTCAGTCCTGGGATTGAGAATGAGGATTTTGATGGACAGGGTCCTGGAGCGAGTTCGGAGCTAGTGTTAAAATGCCCTCTAGTGGTCAGCAGCTGCAGCCAGTAAGAGTAGGGAAGGGAAAATCTTGGGTGGTTCAGTTTGGTTTGGTTTGGTTTGGTTTGGTTTGGGTTTGGGTTTTGTTTTGTTTGTGTTTTGTGTTGTTTTGTTTTGTGTTTTGGTTTGGTTTGGTTTGGTTTGGTTTGGTTTGGTTTGGTTTTGTGATGGAGTCTCGCCCTGCTGCCCAGGCTGGAGTGGAATGGCGCGATCTCAGCTCACTGCAACCTCCAGCTCCCGGGTTCAAGCGATTCTCCTGCCTCAGCCTCCCGAGTAGCTGGGATTCCAGGCACGCACCACCACGCCCAGCCTCGGCTAATTTTTTATATTTTTAGTAGAGACAGAGTTTCACCATGTTGGCCAGGCTAGCCTCGATCTCCTGAGCTCATGGTCTGCCCACCTCGGCCTCCCAAAGTGCTGAGATTACAGGCGTGAGCCACCATGCGCGGCCTTGGGTGTGGTTTTCTACAAACACTGACCAAAACCAGACTCCCAGGTGATAGCGCGGGTTCCCTGCATCTATCATGGATACCGTGATAGCAGTAGGACTTGGGGTTCCTTATATTAATGGAAGCTTGGCGTTGCAGTGAAAGGGTACCACCCAGGGATCTTCCTTACATTTGTACACCTCACTGCTCTGTCCCAGAGCCCTGGGCACACAGGAGAGGTTCAAGAAGTGTTTACTGAGGGACTGAATACATGAATGAATCCAGTTTATGAATCACGGATTCTGTGCACACTCAATGAGCTTGGCCCATTTGGGAGTGCACACATTCTCACTTTCCGAAGTATTAAATATATTTCATTTGCATCCTTTCCCCAGTGGTCGCTTGGTGAACTAAAAGACTTGTCTTTACTCTCATACTTTCGAGCTGTGGAAAGATAATCAAAATGTTAGAGAGAGAGCTAAGAAATCCCCCTTTATGAGTAGAAGAGAATGTCTGGGCTGGCAGTTCAAAAGAGAAGATGAAGAAAGGACATTCAAAAAGAAGTGGAAGTCAGAGAAGGGACAAAACACATGAGCGAATGGCTGCCACCCTATCCAAGCATCCCTCCTGATATTGTCACCCAGGGCCACCAGCAGAGGTTACATGGTGAGAACAGACAGTGGAAATTAGCCCACTCCACCAGTGTGGCTCCTGGTCTCCTGGAGAAATGGCATTAGGATCTCGATGACCAATGTCATAGCTTCTGCCAGGGCTTATGTGCTTAAACCCAACAGTGAAGCACCACAAATGCACAGTGGCAGTAGCCGCCCACATCCTGACCATCTCTCAAAATTTGTTGTGCTACCAGAAGGGACAGAGACTGACAAATCAGAAAAGGGATGTATTAGTACATTTTCACGCTGCTGATAGAGATATACCTGAGACTGGATGATTTACAAAAGAAAGAGGTTTAATGGAGAAGTCACAGTTCCACGTGGCTAATGAAGCCTCACAATCATGGCAGAAGGCAAGGAGGAGCAAGTCACATCTTACAAGGATGGAGACAGGCAAGAGAGAGAGCTTGTGCAAGGGAATGCCTCTTTTTAAAACCATCAGCTCTCATGAGACCTATTCACTATCACGAGAACAGCATGGGAAAGACCTGCCCCCATGATTCAGTTACCTCCCAGCAGGTCCCTCCCACAACACTCAGGAATTCAAGATGAGATTTGGGTAGGGACACAGCCAAGCCATATCAATGGATAAAAGGAAATGTAATGTCAACTAAAGACAAAAAAAAAATTAAAGCATTAAAGTTGGTTTTATTTAGAAGTCTTATTGGGAATTGTAGACTAAAGCCTATAACCCACGAGCAGTCTTTTACAAAGGTTTTATGAGGCTGTACTAACACAATATTTTAGCCCACTGTGTATATATAGATGGTAGGGGTTTAGTATGTTCAAAGTTATATGAAACTTGTTTAGACATTATATTAAAATACAACTATATTAAGGTTTGGGTGTAAGAGTATATCTGGTTATAGATTCTAGAAGTGTAATCACTAATCTCCCCAGATGTTATAGATGCTATGTGTAGGAGAAGGTAAGGATGAGGGTCATTTGTCTTTTAGGGAATATAGTGACTAGCAGGAGAGATGGGAAGCCAGGTGTTCTGTTTTGTTTTGTGTTTTTGGAGAGCTGTATGTCATCACAGAGTCAGGACTTTGTGAAATTATGTTGGCACACAGAGACAAGCAAACATGGATTCTTATGTATGTGATTTTGTCTCACAAGTTCTCTCTTTAGGTCACAAATTAACTTCGGTCATATTTATAGAAGCAATATTGATTGTATTATGTAGCTAGGAAGGCCCTTTTATAGGAAGGTCGGTAACCTTAGTTGCAGTTGTAAGGAATGAGTATTGAGCCCAGTATGCATATTTATTTGTTTATTGGAAAATATGTTTTAGATTTTATTTATGTTTTAATTACTACGATTTGGTACAGTTTTTTGATGCTGCCTTTTTGGAATGTGTGTGTGTGTGTGTGTGTGTGTGTGTGTGTGTGTGTGTGTGTGTGTGTTGGTTTTGGTCGGTTTTTTTGTTTGTTTGTTTGTTTTTGATATAGGGTCTCACTCTGTCTCCCAGGCTGGAGTGCAGTGGCATGATCTCAGCTCACTGCAACCTCCGCCTCCTGGGCTCAAGCGATTCTCTTGCCTCAGCCTCCTGATTAAGTGGGACCACAGGCACAAGCCACCATGCCTGGCTAACTTTTGTATTTTTTGTAGAGATGGGGTTTCACCATGTTGCCCAGGCTCATCTCAAACTCCTGAGCTCAGACAATCTGCCCACCTCAGCTTCCCAAAGTGCTGGGGTTACAGGTGTGAGCCACTGTGCTGGGCTGTTGCCTTTATTTTAATCCAATATCACATCTTAATAGGAAATTATAAGGATATTATAGATTACATAGTCTATATTTAATAGTATTAATATGATTTATAGATTTGAAAAGTAATCAAATCAGAATTTGTGTATATTTTTTACTAATTGTATTTTTTGTATTTTTATTGGCTAGCCTTTTTTATGAAAAGCAATTTTGGGCTTGAGTGGATTGAGAATACTTTTAGAGAAGAATTTAGAATAACTGGTCAACTTTCTTTATTTATTCTGACATCCTTAAAAAATTTAATGCTTCCAAACTGTTATTTTCATTAATAAAGGCTTGAACAACCTCTGATATTAAAATTTTTAGGAATGTTTACATCCATACGCTATTTAGTGTTGTTTGCTGTGGGCATCATGCCAGCCTTGCTCCTCTATGGCAAAGGATACAGGCTGGCACATGGAGGAGCTTGGCCTCTGCCAGCCCACAGACCCCTAGGCTACCTACTCAGCAACTGCGTGTCCTCTAGACACTGGCACTTCATCTCTGTGCCACAGTTTCCTCAACTATGACATGGGGCAAATAAGAGTATGTGTCCACAGAGTTGCGTGCAATTAATCAGAATAATATGTGTAAAGTACCTGGAGTGGGATCTGACCTGCAGCTGGCCTTGAAGAAATGGTAGATGCTGATGACGTGGAGGAGGAAGAAGGGTAGGACCAGATGTTTTTCCCAATGCTGGCATATTCCCTGCACTGTTCTTCCTCCTCCCAAATCCTTTCAGTATCATTTTCTTTCTTCCTGAGATTGCCAAGGGAACCCAGGCAGATGTCAGGAACTAAACCTCTGTAGAAGACTAACTGAAGAAGAGCTGGGATTTGAGCAAGATAGAGTGGGCCCAGGGTCACCATGAGGTTCAAGGTCTGCAGACTCCACCAGGCCCTCTCTGGAGTATATTTGAATACACAATCCACATCCAAATCCAAATCTAATAGAATAGGCTTCTCCACTGAGAATTCGTCTCAGCCAATTGTTTTATAACTTTAATGCACATGTGTATACACACACACACACTCAGTGCATGCAATGAGCACTCGGACAGGGCCGAGTCACAAGAGAAGCAAATGTCCCTCCTCTCGCTTCACTTCTCCTGGTCTTTTCTAGGCTCCATTCCTCACCATCCCTAGAGTTCTCCCATCCCTCTCCACCTTCTACTTTTGGAATGAGCTCCAAACATAGCATGAAAAAGCATTAGCGTTTCCAGGGAACAGCTTTGCTGCTTTCCATAAACTGAACTGGCCATCAAATGGAGCTTTCAGCTATTCCCTCATATTCTGAAGTCACTCTCTATATAATGATCTTCCTGATACACCTTTCTGCTCTTTCACCTGGAAAAGAATTTGAAGGATGTGGTGATCAATCCTCTGATGGTGTGCACTTTTAGACTCCATCCTGAATATTGTTATTGCTGCCAAAACCTACTGGTAAAGTAATATCAATAGAGCCACTGTATGAAAAGGGATGTGTCTGCCGAGTTGTTTTCTTTAATGTCAAGGACTTTAACTATATTACAGTTAAAATCAATAGAAATGTAACCTTTTCAGCCACATAAAATGAATTCATTTTTATTATTATTCTTTTTCTGCCATTACAGTGCTGTGATTGCAAAAGCAACCAGGTCAACTTAAGCTTTATTGAAAGACCATTAAAGAAAAAAACTCAAACTCATTTAAATACTGAAGCTGGTGCATTAAAAAGATCAATAAAGTAAAAGTAACTAGCTGGGGTTGCTTTACTTAAACATCCCACATATGAGAATCATTCTACAATCACAATTTCAACAAACCTATAAAACTAGAAGACCAGTCAATAAAGAAAACGCTGTTTCATTAAATAGGTTTAAAACTGTAAAGCCCTTAACTTTCGTCTGATTAGACATACTGCATTTAAATTTTATCTCGGTATTTTAAAACATCATTGGCAAAGACTTATTGATCAATGAATGCCATTTACTTAGGAAAACCATCAGCTCCCCAAGTTAGGAGAATGACTTCGTGATAGAAAGCGCAGTTACATTTCTTTAAAAATAACAAACACAAGATGAGGCTATAGGCAAGGGAAGTTCTAGACTCACAGGAAGTCAGGAAATTTTCTTTCTAACCTCACTGAGCATGGTATCTTGAACACAGTAATTTGTATTAAGTTGAATGTTTTACTACCAATTCTGTGGCCATGGATTAGACACAAACCTCTTTGTGTGTGCCTCAGTTTCCCCATGGGTAGAACGTGTTAATATCCTTTTCTACCTCTTTCTCTGGATAACAGAAATGATTGTCACAAACCTCTTCAAGTTCTTCCTTAAAAACTACAGTACAAACGGCATGAGTCCAACCCTTGATCAGTCCCTGCTTATATTACCAGATATGGAAAACATGCGATCTTTCTTTTTAAAATACCATCTATTGTATCCTTCTAATTATAAATTTAAATATGTTTATTATAGAAAGTGCAGAAAAGAGCACAGAGGAAAATCAGGTTTGTTTTTGAGTCCCATTAAATCCAGCGCCTGGTCCTTCACCACCAAACCCATCTTGTTCACTCCAGGGCATGGCTGAGCATTTCTCTGTCTTCATTCTCTACCAACTCATCCCCATCAGCAAGTAAGCATGCGGATATTTCTGTAACCTTGAAACAAAAATTTCTCCTGAGACCACTTTCCCCACAGCTTTGTTTTTCTCTGCAATAAACCCCCTGGCAATAGTTATCTATGCTTGCTGTTTGGGGCCAGCTGCTCCCGTTCGCTCTCTCTGTTACTGTTTTTTTTCTGTTTGGTTGGTTGGTTTTGTTGATTTGTTTGTTTGTTTTGAGATAGAGTTCCACTCTGTCGCCCAGGCTGGAGCGCAGTTGTGCAATCTCAGCTCACTGCAACCTCCACCTCCCGGGTTCAGTGATTCTCCTGCCTCAGCCTCCCTAGTAGCTGGAATTACACGTGTGTCACACCACGCCTGGCAAATTTTTGTATTTTTAGTAGAGACAGGGTTTCATCATGTTGGCCAGGCTCGTCTCGAACTCCTGACCTCTAGCAATCCACCCACTTTGGCCTCCCAAAGTGCTGAGATTACAGGCATGTACCACCACACTGGCCTCTTTCTTCAATCAACTTTACTGAAGTGTAAATTGCATGCAATGAAATGTACACCCTTTAAATATACAGACTGATGAGTTTTGAAAGAAATGCACACCTACGTAACCATCACCACACTCAAAATGTAGAATATTTCTAATATCCCAGAAGATTCCTGGCCCCTTTCCCATCTACCGTTGGCCCCAGGCTTTCACTGATCAAATTTCTATTTCTATAAAGTCACGGATTAGTTTTATCTGTTCTATAATTTTTTTTGAGATGGAATCCCACTCCATTGCCCAGGTTGGAGTGCAGTGGCATAGCCTCGGCTCACTGCAACCTCCACCTCCCAGGTTGAAATGATTCTTCTGCCGCAGCCTCCCAAGCAGCTGGGAATACGGGCATGTGCCACCACACCCAGCTAATTTTTGTATTTTTAGTAGAGGCTGGGTTTCACTATGTTGGCTGGGCTGGTCTCGAACTCCTGACCTCATGATCTGCCTGCCTCAGCCTCCCAAAGTTCTGGGATTACAGGTGTGAGCCACCATGCCCAGCCTACCTGTTCTATAATTTTAAACAAATGTCCAGCTCCTTTCATTCTGTATAATGATTCTGAGGTTTATTCTTGTTGTCGTGTGTATCTGTAGTTGTTTTTTAATTGCTGGGTAGTACATTTATGAATATACCCCCTTGCGTTTATTCACTCACCTTTTGATGGATATGTGGATCATTTCCAGTGTGGGGATATTATGACTATACCTGTTATGAACATTTGCATACACATGTATAGAGCAGACATATGTTTTTTATTTCTTTCAAGTCAATCTCTAGGAACAAAATTGATGAGTTGTATGGTAAGTGTATGTATCTTTAACTGTTTTTGATGTTGTGCTCCCTGTGGGAAGGCAGGAGCATTCCAGTGGCTCTACGTAGTCACTAGCACTTGATGTTGTCAGTCTTTTTAATGATAACCATTAACTGGGTGTGTGGTAGTATCTCATATTGGGTTTAATTTTCATTTCCCTTATGACTGATGATGTTTAGCGACTTTTCATGTGCTTATTGACCACTGGTAAATTTTCTTCAGTGAAGTGTCTCTTCAGGCCTTTGGCCCTTTTTTAAAATTGGATTGTTTGCCTTATTATTACATTATAAGGGTTCTTTATGTATTCTGGATACAATTCCTTTGCCAGATGCATGTACTATAAATATTTTCTCCTCATTTTTTCTTATTCCCACTCCCAACTGGGCTCGTGTCCACCACTCCCCAAAGCTACTCCCATTGAGACTTTCAATGACCTTCTCACCACCAAACCCACTGGCTACTTCACAGTTCTCTTGCTGCTCCACTTAAAGGCAGCATCTCAAACCAGGGAGCCCTTGGCTTTCAGGGCACCCCGCTTCCTGTCTTCCTCCTCCCTCATGCGCCCCTTTAGCTCAGTCTCCTTCCCTGTTTCTCCACTTCCCGACCTCCTTCAGTGGGCGTGCTGCCAGTACTTTTCCATTCTTAGTCACTCCTGTGATGATCTCATTCAACATCATGCTGTTAAATTTTATCTCTGTGCCTCAAACTCCAAATTATTATCCAGACCTAAACCTCGCCATGAACTGCAGACTCACAGACCAGACTGACTCCCAGACATCTGATTCTTGATGTCTGATAAACACTCTGAGCACAAAATCTCCAAATCTGACCTGATCTGCGCCTCCCCACGACCTACCCTGCTTATAGTCTTTCCAATTTCAGCTGATGGCAACTCCATCCTTCCAGTTGGTCAGGATTAAAAACCCTGGAATATCACTAGAACATCACTTGTGCTCACACCTCACATCTGGTTTTTGAGAACACCATCTTGGTTCTACCCTGAAAACATCCAAATTCTGACCAGCCTCCCACCTTACACATCTGCTGCTCAGGCTCCAGACTCCATCCTTTCTGCAGAGGCCTTCTGACGGGACTCCAAGCGTCCTCCCTTGCCCTTGCAGGTGCATCTCTGCACATCACTGCCCCATCTGTTTAAAATAGGAGTTCCCTGCTCAACACCCACTAACAATCCTCGTTTCTCTGCAGACAAGCAAAAGTCTTTGCAGTGACCTACAAGACCCCACAGGAACCCCCTACCTTCCCTTTTCACGCTACTTGAGCCTCGCTGGCTTCATGCCAGAAATTCGCCCACCCCTTGGCTGCTCTCTCTCCCCAAGAGTTCTTTCCCTGCGTAACTGCACGGCTAACCCTGGGTATCCCTCAAGTCTTCCTGGAATCTCCTTTTCTCCATGAGGTTACCTTGACCACCTTACTTAAGGTTGCAGTCTGACCCTCATGCCAGATCTCTCTTATTGGGCTCTAATTTGAGGGAAAAGACTTCACATTTATCCCCACCTACCTTATTACATCATCTGCTTTTTCTCTGTGTCTCTCTATACTACAAAGGAAGTGACATGAGGGTTAGGATTTAGGGCTTTTTGTTCACTGATGTATCCTAAGTACCTAGAACAGCCAGTTCAAGGCACCTCATGGACACTTTAAAAAGGGTTTATTGAATGAATAAATGAACCTGTGATGTGACTACAGATTCCTTCCCACACGACACACTCGGAGGCCCCTTTCCTCCCACCCAGCGAGTGCCAGACATTCTGCAGCAGTGCTGCTCCGCCATCCTCTTTTCTCTGCCCCTGCAGGTGGACATCTTCAGCTCCCTGGCCACCAACTTCCGGTTGGGACCAGCCAGCAAGGCACTGCAGGAAAACACAGGGGGAGGCATAAGAGATCAAGGTCTGCTCCGTCCTCATCTCTATCCTGCTTCTTCCCAAAGTGCTAGGATTACAGGAGTGAGCCACCGCGCCTGGCCTCATTTTATTTATTTTAGCCACAGCTTCAAATCTATTCATATTTTGGTGGGGGGGGCTTCTGTTCTGTTTAGAGTCATAGTCTCACTCTGTCATGCAGATTGGAGTGCAGTGATACAATCACAGCTCACTGCAATCTTGAACTCCCAAGCTCAAGCAATCCTCCTGCTTCAGCCTCCCAAAGTGCTGAGATGACAGGTGTGCATCACCACGCCCAGCCCATATTTACTTTTTAACCTTCGTTCTATTATTAGCTCACTTTCTGCAAAGACTTCTAGAACCAACTACTTGGAGTTAGGCTATGCTTTACAGCTCAAGGGCACAGTCCTCCACAAGACAGGTTTCACTTGAGACTCCAGCTGCAACCCCAGGGGTCTCCAGGTGACCCTCAGTCAGTGCCAGGATTTTGATTTCTCCTGATTCATGCTCCCTGGCTCCCCACCCACTTCTTCACCCATCTCCAGGCCTCCCCCACTATTATGTACAATAACAAGCTGACTCTTCCTAAAACAGGGTCCAAGCTTGCTGGCCCAGAGCAGGCAGGTACTCAGCAGATGCAAAAACTTGGATCCTTATAAAGATGCTGTGGTTACAAATAACAACAATAAGAATTTGGGGATGATCCTATGCCAGAATAACAGAGATAGATAGATAGATAGATAGATAGATAGATAGATAGATAGATAGATAGATACATAGATAGATACATAGATAGATACATAGATACATAGATAGATAGATAGATGATAGATAGATAGATGATAGATAGATAATTGATTGATAGATTTAAAAAACTGTAACCCTAGTTTTGTATGACTCAATGTAGACTTTGCACCCTGGCTTCAAAGCCCTCCCCAATCTATCTTCCATTTACCTTCTATTGTATTCTACCATTCTTTTCCAAAACACATCCTGAGGACCAATGAGGTTAGTCACCTCAACACCCTTAGAGAAAATTGGTTTATTATTCCTCCTTCAAAATGCCTCCACTCTGCCAATCTACTGAACCGTGATGAGTTATTCTCCATATTACATATTTTAGAATTGGGGGTAACATTTTACATTTAATTTTAGTTTATTTTCTTGGAATATTACTCCCTCATTGTTTCATGTCATGTTTTCCAAACAAGAATCTAAAGCAACTTGAGCCCAGCTGGGAACATCTGCACATCAGCTTAGCCTCTGTCCCAGTGCTCAAGGTGACTGGACCGCAAAACCACCCAGAAGCTCTTGCATAATGTTAGTAGGTATCAGAGAGATGATTTGAGTCTGACGCCCAAGTCTCTCTCTTCCCACAGGGGGTCTGCACCCCTCCAGCAGCCAGGTTACCCTGTGACCGTCATTCATTTGTGCCCTAGGTGGCCCATGGGATGAGTGTACTACTGGGCAGGTGTAACTGCAGGAGCGCACACAGCAGACACCTCAGCTGATGTGACAACCTGCTTACTTCTCAAGATTTGACTAATCATATATCGTCATCCCACAATATCCTCGGGCCATTGGTTTTGGGACCCCCAAGTATACCACATATCATGCATACTCAAACCTGGTGCTCAGTCCTGAGGAACCGGCATCTAGCAAGGGCCGACTTTGCACATACGCAGGTCCTGCATCCCAAGAAGATGGTATTTTTGATCCACATTTGGTTGAAAAACAATTCCACATGTAAGTGGTGCAGTTCAAACCTGTGCTGTTCAACGGTGAACTGTATTTCTGTGAGGGGCTCATCTTCCAAGAAAGTCCTCGTTTCTGTACCAGTCATAGCAAGGGTCCTGCTTTGAGAATTTGAGATCCGAGTAGCCACCCACTCCAATACTGACCAGTCCCACCCTCGGCAGGTAAACGATGTGACATTAACACACTTACCGCCCCAGGCTGAAGCAGCTACCCCGGTTGCAGTTTCATTTTACTGAAGGCCTTAGTAAAGCGCCAGCACACAGCTCACCCAGGAATTCACCAGGAACCAAATTTAAACAAATCAAACACTGAAAACATGCTCAACAGAATAAAGACTAAAATAAGAAAGACCTCAATCATATTTGTCATGCCTCCATAGCTTCTCACAATTATTCAAAGTTCTTTAGTCCTTTGATTTATTTAACTAAAAGCTTAGCCATAACATGATACAATTTAAGCAGCATCATATTTGTTAATATCTATTTTTGAAAGTGACCCTTCCTAATTTTATTGTTTTCTTCCTCCTCTTCCACACATTTGTTTGTTTTTCTTCCTCCTGGAAAGTCATGTTATAAGTTACCAAAACGTGTTTTGCCTTGAGCTCTTCAGGGAAAACATAACATATAAAATTAACTCATGATTATTTTATGTAAATTATTATCTAAAGTACTCAGTATGTGAAATCGTTAAAGTTGATTGTTATCAAAGTGATTTTAAATATGAAAGTGTATAAAAACCATGAACTATTCATACTACATCTCTCTCATCCAAGTACTAACCAGGCCCGACCCTGCTTAGCTTCCGAGATCAGACGAGATCAGGTGCATTCAGGGTGGTATGGCCGTAGACTCTCATGCTACATCTCTAAGACGGAAATTTGAAATTTCTAGTAAATTTCCTCTACTAAACTTCAAATTTACTAGAAAACTAGTTCAGATATTGTTTTTAATGCTTTATAATCACCTTCTGAATTTTCATTAGCAAGTCAAAAGTCACAAAAGTGCTAAATGTTTTTGAAATTATTATTACCAGATTCTTTGAAATAATTATATAGTGCTTGAGCCATTTGTGCTATAAATATCTTTGAAATCAATGCTATTAAAGAAATGCTATATCAGCTGTAAAATGAGAATTTCTCCTCCTATCCATTGATGTTTATAAAAATTATACGAATTTATTGATAGAAAATCCATTTGCTCGTTTTCTTTTTAAACATCTTATGCTTTAAATAATATTCAGTGTTTTTCCAGTAGGTGAAGTATTCGTCTAGAGAAAGTAGATCAATGTGTGAAAGCTAACTTTTTCTTTCTACTATTTTGAGAAATTTTTGATATAAAATATCAATTACCTAATAGGTTCACTAATTCTTTTAATTGCATCAATATGGTAGGATTTCAATTGCACTAGACCTTAAGAGGCAGATATATTTTACTGATTACATTACCATAATAACAATGGCATAATGACAATAGTAATAAGTACTTATTATACCTCTCACTTTAAAATTGCTTATCAAGCCATAAGTAAAACCTCCTGACATCTCTGAAAGAGAAATTATACAACAAAGAAAGATCTGTCTCTTAAATCCTCTCTCAAGCCTTAAGCGTTTCTGGGAAAGAGCATTCCTTGCGAGTTGAATTTGTTTCAAGGCTGATGCTCGCACTTCCAGTCCAGGAATCTGAACCGATCACTACCTCTCCCCGGGATTCTGCTTCCCTTACTATGTTTGTGAAAAGACAGTGATACCCTACGTCTCTGAGGCCGTTCCCTGCCTGAAAATCCCTGACTGAACCTGAAATTGACAATCTTACGGCTGAATGCAGGGAGCCAAGTCGGCCGAGATATTTCTGTACATATGTCAGAGATGGCACTTGTTCTATGGTCTGGATCTCAAAATGGACAGTGAGAGAATGATGCCTTTCCCGGGCAGATGGACACTTCCTCCCACCCCTCTCTCCATCCATCACCAAAACTGGCCGAAGTTGAATAGAGCCCTGAAAAGACACCTTTCCAGTGGTACCCTAGAGCTGAATCTTAAGAGATGATTCTGCTCAAAGCCCCAGAGGCCTGGGAAGATGCTATTCCTTAGGGTCATAGTAACAGGACATCTTCAAAGAAACCCAACAGAGCTGGTTCAACCTCCTCATTTTACAAATGAGGAAGCTGAAGTCCAAGAAGCCTTCATAAACACCCATGTTAAACACCCTTTTAACTGTGGCAGAGCTAAGGGCCATCTCCTGGCCCCATTCTCACTCCCCCAGGCCACCCCTCCTGTCTCACACTGGAAGTCTAGGAGCTGTTTGCTAGGGGTCCCTTAATGGCCTTCCCTAGGAGCTGTTTGCTAGGGGTCCCTTAATGGCCTTCCCTAGAGGACAGTGCCTTACGGAGGAGAAGCAGTGCTTACTGAAACCAGCCACTTTCCTCTTTTTGCCTCCTCACAACCAGGTGACTCGGGTTTGGAGAGTGCCCCAGCTCCCAGGTGCAAGGTGTTTTCTGTCCTAGAAAGGCTTAGGCCCAGTGGATTCACCTGGATCATTTCTGCAGCCAAAGTTGTCTTCCTTGCTCTTGGACCAGAGAGCCCACAGACCCGGGTGTAGGCTTAGGAAAACGGCGGTCAGGAGACAAATCTGTCTGCTTTGGCCCTAAGCTAGGCCACCTCTGGCCTTCCAACATTTAATTAATTAATTAAGTCAAAGTCCTCCAACGTGGTTGAGCCCAGCTTGGGACTGGTAATAAAGTGAGTGGTTTGGAGAAAAATTCCCAGAATAAGCAATAATTAATTATTGTATTTGGTGGAAGGACAGCAGAAGAACATTCTAGGCAAAAGATGCAGCTGGTCTAAAGCCCTGAGCACACCTGGGGGCATAGAGTGCATCCCCAGGTGTGAGAGTCAGGTCAGAGCAGAGAGGCAAGGTCTAGGCAGGGGCGCTGTGATCTCGCCTCTGCACTCTACGAAGATGCCCCCTTCCCCTCGGATCTCCCCAGGGCCACTTAATCTCTCCCAAAGAGGCAAAGGCTCCCTGACCCATCCATCTGCAATTACCTGCAGGATTCGGTTAACTTTCGCTTCAGAAAGGCATCCGCCACAAAACACAGCAGGCACCTCCAGGACCAGCATGCATGGCGGACCCAGTGACAAAAGCATGGCTGTGACCCATTATTCCAGAGTTCTGTTCCGGGAGAGTGTTTCTCGGCCTCTTTCTTCTTCTTGAGTATCTCTATAAGTCAGCAGGATTTATGAGCTGCTCAACCAAAATCAACTGAAGGTAGACAACGTGACCTCTGAATGGGTCAGCCTCCCAAATGGTGTCCTCTCATCTACACCCATGGCTGTTTTGGGGACTGGACGGATGGCGGCAGCGCTTGGCAATGTAGGCTGGGAGGAGGCCGGCCTGCTGACCCTCACCCTGCTGGATTGTGGCTCTAAGCAATGTGGTCCCAAGAACAAGTTGCACTGAACTCAAGACTCTCAGAGCAGGGGCAAATGTCTCATGCATAAAAATTCAGAGTCCCAGATTAACGATCAGTCAGTCTCCCCATCGATGCAGTCTGCAAGGACGGAGCCAAGCTCACTCACTCCAACCTGATGGCCATAAAATGCCATGAGGGCTTCAGTCCACTGAGTCTTCACAGAGGTTCCTCCCTCTACAAACAGAAGTTCTAATGGAAATAAAACCTAGGAATCTATAGTTTACACACACACACAGATTCACACACAGATACACCAACATAGCTCAGCCAGTGCTGACACATTTAATACATGTTAAGTGAGCACTTTGCATGTCACAGGCCCTTTTTATGAAAAGGGATCCATTTTTATGAAAAATGGATCATAAATTAACTGGAGGGTTTATTAGATAACACTACAGAAAAAGAGACAGCCAGAAGTCCGGAGGTGAGGTGTTAGCCAAGGGGCTCTGACAACCAGGCGTATTTCTGCTCTCCCTGCTGAGCCCCACTGATCAGTGTTTCACAAGCGTGTGTTGTGCCAGGCTCCTGGGGCAGGAGTGGTAACTGAGGCAGCGTCCTTGAACCCACAGGGTTACGGTCTCACCAAGGGAGGACTGGGAACAGAGGTGCAACCCTGGACTAGCAGGAGAGCCACACTGAACCCTACATCATTATCTCCCATGCATCTGCATTTGCTCCGTGCCCTCTCCATCATCAGGAACAAAGTGATTCTAGGGTTAGAAATAGGCAGAAAACATTTAGATGAACATGTCCTTGATACTGGGATCAAGGCTGCTCTTTCGTATTTTCAATTGCAACTGGCCCTAGGCGTGTGCTTACCCCTCATCTGCTGACCCCAGATAGAACGGAGACTCAGATGGGGGAGAAAGGTATGGTCTCCACTCTTCAAACCTTCTCTTGTTTGAAGTCTGTGAGAATTTCTGGTTCAGAAGGATGGGGTAGACATGGAGAAGGGCTGCGAGGTGAGCTGATAATTGTTTCTCCTTCCTAATTTCTATCTGCATCAGCGTCTTCTTATGTTCAGCCTTAGGCTTCAACTTGGAGTCAATAAAGCATTCATCAGATGATATGTTCTAGGCTGGGCGTGGTGGCCTACAATCCCAGCAGGTTGGGAGGTTGAGATGGGAGGATCACTTGAGCCCAGGAATTTGACACAAACCTGAACAACATAGTGAGACCCCATCTCTACTAAAAATAATTTTAAAAATTAGCTAGGCATGGTGGCCTCAGGAGGCTAAGGTGGAAGGATTATGTGAGCCCGAGGGGTGAAGTGTGCAGTGAGCTGTGACTGTGCCACTGTACTGTAGCCTGGGTGACAGAAGGAGACCCTGTCTAAAAAAAAAGATTAACAAACGAAACTCCTTAGTCATACACCTAAAGCCAGTCTCTCCATAATCCCTTTATTGGTAATAAAATGATATTTTGAAGAAAAAAGATCATATATTCTAAATTCAGTGTCACTGAGCTAATTCCAAGTATTGCCCAAAATTAAGGATTAGGAAAAACAACCAGAAATCCTAGGCCTTTGTCTAGGCCATGGAAGAAGTGGGGTCTGCCTTGAAATCGTGTCCTTCATCTCAGGACATGGGGCCCAGTAGGACCCCACCATATAGGTATTTCATCTTTAGCTTTTCCACTGCACCCCCAAAGCATCACTGGCTGATGAAATCCCTTCCAACTCTGCCAACGCAAACTGTGGCTTAAAAATGGAAATGAATGGAAATTGCAAAATAATACCTGAATAGACACGAAAGCTTTAAGCTCCATGTGTAAGACACAGGCCCTGCCTGAATCAGTATGCTCCTAATGGCTTAATGGTAAATGTTGAACAAATCAGTGTTCCCTCAAGGTTGTCCTGGGGCACACGGAGTCACAGTCTTTAATTTTAATGAGCCTCTATTACACAATCTCTTATCGCCTCTTAACTGCCAGGGAAATGACCACCAGCTAAATGTACAGCAAAATACATTACAAAATAGCTCACTTGGACCCCAAAGAAATTACCTTGAAATTATTACACTTAACCGTGGCAAATGCACCAGGGTTCATTTGAAAAGAGGTGGCCACCTGGCAATACAAGTGAAATTATATCATTTGTCATTTCCTGAGGCTTTTCAGGTGGAGCTTTTCTCACCATCTCTGATTTGATGCATTTTCTCTTTCACATGTAAATATTTAAAATGTAGCTGATCCTCTCCCCCTCCTAACTGACTTGACTGGGCTAATTCAGGAGACTGACCTGCAGCTCACCATTCTCTCTGTCGTCGGAGTGCCGGCCTTGGTACTTACTCTCTTTGTGACTTTGGACACTTTATGATATCAAACATGCGAGATCATACCTCTAATATCTCGTCGATGAGACAATACATATTAAAAGCCCAGCACAAAGCCTTGTACACAGCAGGTGCTCAATACATGCTTCCTCCTTTTTCCTGTTAATGAGTCCCACCAGCCAAGACCCGAACTCTATTTGCAGTGGAACAAAGTTGGGTTTATCCCTTGCTGCAGCAGGACAGAGCTGTCTTGAGTCAACCAGAAGATGGAAACCATAGTCAGTTAAACATGGGTGATAAAAAGAAGCATTAACGATGGTAAAGAGCAACTCTGAGATGCAAGGAAACCCCTGTAGTGTTTCCCAGAGGCCCCCCAGGGCTGAGGGAGACCCTCCAGGCAGGGCCAACCTCAATGGGTGTCTCGTGTCTCCTCTGATGATCTCCAGCTGGGCCTGAGAGTTAAGTTGAAGTAGGAGAAATTAACAGAGGAAACGCAAGCAGATGTTTACAGGCACGTGAGTGCCTTCGCGAGCCGGAAGACCCAAAAGCAGCCAGGCCTGAGTGCTTATGCAAAGGGTTGAACAAAAAGTAATAATTGTGCAAAAGTAACTAAACATATGGAGAGACTAAAGGGTGATTTTAACAAGAGCTTTTTAACTGTCAAAACACATTTTGTTTGTACCAATTTCTCTCAGCCTCAACTCCCCGTCTCTGGAGAGGAGAATGTTCTTTTCTTCCTGGTAGAGGGAGGACATCTTCCATATGAAAGTTCCATCTCCTGCTCTCGGGAAGAAAAGGGGCAGAGTCCCCTTTGTACATCTGTTGTTTTTTCTTTTTATTGAGACAGCGTTTCACTCTGTCTCCCAGGCTAGAGTGCAGTGGCGCCATCTCAGCTCACTGCAACCTTTGCCTCCCAGGTTCAAACGATTCTCCTGCCTCAGCCTCTCAAGTAGCTGGGAGCACGGGCATGCACCACCACGCCCAGCCGATTTTTGTATTCTTAGTAGAGACACGGTTTCACTGTGTTGGCCAGGCTGGGCTTGAACTCCTGACCTCAGGTGATCCGCCCACCTCAGCCTTCCAAAGTGCCAGGATGACAGGTGTGAGCCAGTGTGCCCCACTCTATCTGTTGTTTTTCAAGTGTCTTTAGCTCAAAATTGTCCTTATGCCAAGCCGGCATATCTAGAGATGGCGTGTTCTGAAGCCCTTCAAGACCTTGCTGAAGAAGGTGTCTCTGCCTGGTGGAGAGCAGAGAAGTCTCCTGCTTGGCCAAGCTGGAGCTGATCTGGAGTTGCTGGAGGAGCGACAGGCTGGCTACCCGGTGGAGTGCAGGTGGGGGAGCAAGCAATGGCAAGAGTGGTGGGAGTGTAAGTGAGGGGCTCCCAGGGCGGCTGGGACACACTGTTTCCATGTCCAGAGGTCCATGGGCAGGTTGCCACGGCTGAGACTCTAGGGTCACAGAGGGATCTCTTGCAGGCCTGTGACTCGGACAGGCTTCACCTCATGTCCTCGCACTGGGGGCAGAGCCTCTGCTATCCCCCTCCTCGAGCCTGTGCTGGAAATTGCAGGAAGCCCCTTCCTCCTGCCATGTCCCTCCAGCACACACTACCGAGAAAGCCCGACGCTGGGTTCACTTTAAAAGCAAAATGCTTAAAGGAATTCCATTGTCTGTCATAGAGCTTATATGGAAGACTGCTTTGGGAGCCAGGTAGCAGTATGCTGATAACTGACGCAAAGGGACCCATATACCTTAGAGAATGGCGAGGTGGCTCAAAGAGACAGGAAGGGCTTATTTTAGCAATCAGGCCCATGGAGGGGGAGGGTTCAAGGAAGCAGGTGTCTCTTGTAGACTGGGCGTGCTCAGAAAAGCAGGGGTAATTCAGTTACTGGGCCTCTTAATCCATTTCATCTGGGAGGCAGGAAGACTGGCGAACACTAACGTCGTTACTGAAGAAATTGTCGGGAGAAAGAGATGTTTGGCTTTTGGGTTGTACGAAGGTTTTTTTGTTGTTGTTTTTTAATTTCCTGTATTAGTTTCCCAGTGTTGCTGTAACAAATTGCCACAAACTTAAGGACTTAAAACAACACACATTTACTATCTTACAGTACCGGAGGCCAGAAGTCCACAGTCAGTGCAAACAGCTGAAGTCGAGCAGGTGCTGAGAGGAGAACCTGTCTCCTTGCCTTCCCCAGCCTCTGGGAGTCACCTGCGTTCCTTAGCCCCTTCCTCACGTCACTCCAACTTCTCGCTTCCGTTGTCACATCTTCTGTCCACTGTGACCCTCTTGCCTCCCTCCTGTAAAGACCCTTGTGAGGACCTGAGGCCCACCCGGGGAATCCAGGAGAATTCCCCTATTATCTTAATCCCATCTGCAGATCCCTTCTTGCCACAGAAGGGGACGCGCTCTCAGGTCCTGAGAATGAGGACGTTATCTTTGGGAGGATTATTCCGCCCGGCGTATCTCTATATTCAGACAGAATTGCAGGGTGGTCCTGTGCCACGTGGTCGGGTCCTGGAGAGCCCTGGTCTGACCAACGCTGCTGTGCTGAACGCTGTATGTTCGGCTGGCGGACAGCACCACCTGGTGGTCACACTCGGTAAAGCATCCGTCAGCTGCAGAGCCGCTTTCCCTTTGGGGTCCTCTTCACCTTCCCACATTACCCACAATCCCACCCATCCCTTCCGGCCACAGAGCAGGCAGGAGTTTGCCAGAGAGAGAAGGCGAAGTCGTGAGGACGCCTCGTGATAAGATGAGAGCCCGTTCTCCGCCTTCCTCCTTCCCTCTTTCACTGGAGAATTTCCTCAGACACTGCAGCTTCATCCTCGTGAGTGCTGAAGGCTTCCTGGAAATCCTCCTCACTTCTCATATTTTCCTAAGTGGGCAGGTGACTTGGATAAGAACTGTATGTCATGGCGCATTTAGATTCCTGTTCCTGTTTTGAAGTGAATGACTTCATCAGTGACTTGAGGCTAGGAGTGTTCATTGTGTTTTCTAGAAAAGTCAAAACCAAGCGGAATCACAGATACACAAGATGACAGAATCAAGACTCAGAAACCTCTGAGCAGGCTATTATTGTATTTCAAAACAAAAGAAAAATTCCTATAAGTAAATGTAAAATTTAGCATTTGAGTTCAAGCCATCAACCGCGTAGACATGGGAAGAAAATACGCTTACAGAGATCAAGTAGGAATTTTATTTCACTGTAGCTCAGCAAAGATAATATAAAATTGCTGCCAAAAAGCCAGGTCCTTCTAATCTGGACCCGCAAAAACAGTTCAGTAAAGGGAAGGTACCCCTACTGTGTGTGTCACACCACACCTGAGGACGGATTTCCTTCCATGCTCACGACTTCAAGAGTTGCATCAACAAATGTCAATTATCCGGAGCCTACCATGTACCCAGCACTGTACTGGGCCTGAAGACAGGAATATAAAAACCTAAACATAGAAGGTTAATGTGTCTTTAAAGCTGTGTGCTATGTATCCATAGAATGAAATACCAGCTATCCACGACAAACGAGCTTTGTTGTAGATTTACTGAGATGGAAGACATTCATAATACATGGTCAAGTTAAAAAATATACAAAATATAATATGTTTATTGGGTTCCATCCCTTTTTTACTGAAAAAGTTGAAAGAATATACATTAAAAGTTAACGTTGATTGTCAGCAGGCGGTTTTTTTTATGTAAATCTACATTCTTTTTTCCATAATGAACATATATTACCTGTATCTTTTTTTTTTTTTTTTTTTTTTTTTTTTTTTTGAGACAGAGTCTCGCTCTGTTGCTGGGGGGAGTGCCGGGGTGCGATCTCAGCTCATGACAACCTCAGGCTCCCAGGTTCAAGAGATTCCTGTGCCTCAGCCTCCCAAGCTGGGACGACAGGCACACACCACCACACCCGGCTAATTATTTGTATTTTTAGTAGAAACGGGGTTTCACCGTGTTAGCCAGGATGGTCTTGATTTGACCTTGTGATCTGCCTGCCGTGGCCTCCCAAAGTGCTGTGATTATAGCCTTGAGCCACCGCACCCGGCCTGTATCCCTTTTTAAAGTTATTTAAGAAGATATAATTTTGTTGTATATTTATTAGCACAGACATTTATAATATATCAAGTTAAAAAATATACAAAACAATGTGTTAGTAGGGTTCCCCTTTTACTTAAAATGTTGAAGGAAAATGCATTATAAATTAACATTTATTATCAGCAGGGAGTTTTTTTCTGAAAACCTATATTGTTTTCTATAATGAACATATATTATTTGTGTCCATTTTAAAAGTTCTTTAAGAAAATAGAACTTAGTTACAAATTTAGTTTTTAAATTATAAGAAGTATTAGGGGGCGATCATCACCTGCTGAGGCATTGCCAGGTAGGCTGTTAGTTAACAATGGCATTTTGCATTTAACCATTTAATAAAAGAAAGTGAATAAATGAACAGAAGTTAGTTAACAATGGCATTTTGCATTTAACCATTTAATAAAAGAAAGTGAATAA
>PVKP010036725.1:0-22228 GCA_004027715.1 Plecturocebus donacophilus | reverse complement strand
CAGGAAAAAGGAAACTGTTATGAGACCATGCTGAAAGAATCACGTGATTTGCAACAGCTCTAGGAAGATGTCATGAAATTGTGAAATATGAAAGGAGAGAGATGGCTTATCTGAGCCTAGATACACATGACGGTGCCTGAGAAAGCCGTAAGCTAGAAGGCAGACATCCCAGCTCAGTGAATAGTGCCCTGAAGTCCCCTGTTTGAGTTATAGTCCTTAGACATCGTTTTTCTCTTCTCACAGTGTTGTAATTAGATCGGATGCTTTTCTTCAGTTAAGGCATCAGGGAAGCAACTCAAACTGACTTGTGTTAAGTAGTTCCAGGAAGGGGCTAATCTAGGAGCTCTTAGGATCTCACCCGGGCTTGTTTTCTTTAACACTTGGTTGTGTTCTCTGTGGCTTGTGTAAGGCTTTACCTCATAGTAGTAAAATGGCTGCAGCTGCCCCAGCCCTAATCTCTTTACTCCATCCTGTCCAGAGGAGAGGAAATCTTCCTTCTAGGACCTCTAGAAGAGTAATCACTTGCCATTTCTCAGACAAGGTCACATGGCCATTCTTACGCCTATCACTGGCTTAAGCCAGATGGATTCCAAGGTGACCAACCTCACTTACAATTTATTCCTGCTTGGCTGAGGGAAACAGGGATATGTCGGTGGGAGATAGGAGACCAGGTGCTTGGTGAGCACCTCAAATTCAGGTGCACTACACACCCCAACCCTGAAGTCTTCTTTTCTTAACCCACTGAGTAGAGAGACCAGTGGCGAAGTTGGAGAGGAGCAGGGAAGAGACGAAAGAAATTGGCCTCCTGAAACAAGTGGTCTTCAGAGAGCAACCTCAGGAAGGAAGAGGCCTCCAAGGGCGTCTCCTCAGCCCTGAGGCTGCACCTGCACGAGAACTCTGGATGTGTGTATCACCCACCGTAGTGTGGGAGGCGCTGTGGGAGGGGTTTCACACGAGGACTCCGGATCTGTTGTGACCTTCAACTGTGTGGGAGACGCCGTGGGAGGGGTTTGACACGAGGACTCTGGATGTGTGTGTCCCCTGGCGCGTTGTGTGAGATGCTGTGGGAGGGATCTTATTCATATCGGTTCCTCAGACCCTCACTCTCATGCCATGAGGTGGGATGGGTGATGGCATTACCCTTGGAGAAGGGGCACTGGGCACCGGTGATAAACCACAGCCTCCGCCACACAGCTGGAAGGTAGCGGGGTCCTGATCCAAAAAGCAGGTCTGTCAGATGGCAAATCCCATGTTCCTAACCACTCTGCTCTTCATGAAAGCCTGCAGGACGAACACTACATCGTCTTTGGAAAATCAAAAAAATTAAAACCTGGGGGCTGTTCATTAGGAGGGATGTTACGGACAGCAGGGGCCACAGGGCTGTTTCTTCCTCAGCAACAATCTCGTGTGTACTACTCTGCACCGAGATCTCCCTCTAAGAACGAGTCTTTCCTCTGGAAGTGGGGACCTGCCCAGTGCCTCAAGATTTCCTGGAGCCTGGGCTGGTCTCCAGGTCAAGCCCTCGGTCTCCGTTGTGCCAATGAGGCTTTGACGGTGTAGGTAACCTACAGACCCCTTCTCAGAATGATACTTTTAACATACAAAACGCCGAGTTACAAAGGGAACCAGTTATGTAAAAATGCACTTATCAAAACATAAGAACACTGTTATATAATAATGATGATCTTCTTTAACAAATAAATAAAGCGCTAGCGGTAGATCTAATACTGACCTAATTTCAAGGTAATGATTTGTGTATAGGATGATTTCAGATATCCTTGACAGCAGTATCTGTGATATGAAAATACCCATGATCTTTATGGGTGACAAAATAAAACACAGATTTTGCTAATACTACCATAACTTGCCGGCACATTCATAAGCAAAGCACAAGCTCAGTTTCTAAGGCAAGTGAAAGAAGAGATGTAGGTTTTTCTCCTCACCCAAGTTCATGGGCCCCCTGAACTTAGATGGAACCTTGCCACAGAGAAGGAGTCTCCACAGCGACAGTGTTCCTGAGTAGAAGTGATACAGACTCAATTTATAAGGCAACTTTTCTATGTAAGTATTTTTTTTAAAAGAGTGCATCAAGAAAGAAGCTCATGCCATTTATTGCTTGGAGAATATTTCCTTCCTGTTTTCATTCTGAATGACATTCCACCTGCCTCCTGCCCTAGAGAGAGGGCTCAGCTCAGCACATGGGTCTGTGCTTTCTCCGGCTGGCCCCAGACAGCAAATGCCCATACGCAGTCCCTGTGGGGAGAAAGATATTTTTGTTGGTTTAAGCAGAGGGTGGAAATCTAATAATTTGCTTACATATGTAATGTAAATTGTTAGTGAATTTAGTAGATTTTAGATCATACTAAAAATTCAACTGAGAAACATTCTTTTAGAATCTAGAGTTCATATACATATGTATAACAAAAGGAAATAGCATTCTTCAAAGAAGACATTTTCCAATTTAGCCAGTGTTTCTCAGATGCATTCAATTTGAAAATAAAAATTAGCATTTCTGGTGTCTTGAACTTTTCCTAAGATAGGAAAACCACTCCAGCTTCATTATAAAAGTGGAGTCACACAGCCTGGCTGAGTCCTAGTGACATTTTTTTTTTAATCCAGAACAGGGAATCCAATTATTTTATTCCATTGTTAACTCAGGTTCTCTACCAAGAAGGAGTGGAGGCTAGAGCCACATAATTTATGAGTCAGGGTCAGGCTGAAGAAAGGAACATATCCCTCTCCTTTAAAATACTTCCAAACTCTTCTCTCTTGCCAAGAGGAAAAGCAACACTGACTGCAGAGATCCTGGGTGAAGAATCTGCAGGTTCCCTGCTGTGTCTGGCCCGATGAGATCTCCAAGCCAAATGGTGTCTCCATCCAAGCAGGAGCTTAGAATTGTAGGAGACACCCGAGCTGCTCTCTTAGCCAGTTTGGGGTGACAGAACAAAATGCCATGAGTTGGCCGGCTTAAACAGCATTTATTTCTTATGCTTATGGAGGCAGAAAGTGTGTAACTAAGGAGCTGACATGGTGGAATTATTGGTGAGGGCTCACTTTCTGGTTTGCAAACAGCTGCCTTCTTGCTGTGTCCTCTATGACAGAGAGATAGCACACTCTGATCTCTTCATTTTTTATAAGAACACTAATCTCATCCTGGAAGCACCACCTTCATGGCCTCATCTAAACCAAATTACCTCTCAAAGACCCCCACCTCCAAATATCACATTCAGGATTGGGGATCAGCATAACAATTTTGGGGCAACGCAAACAGTTCAAAGCAGCTGCATATTTTCAAAGATCTGTAAACATCTAGTAAATCCAAATCTTTTATCGAAATGTACTGTGATTGTTACTTTTAGGCATCACTGGGATTAAGGAATGCCTAGATAGCTGGCCAAGCATTATTTCCAGGTGTTCTGTGAGGATGCTTCCACAGAATGTTGGCATGTGAGTTGCTTGACTGACTTATCCACCCTCAATGTGAGGTTGGGGAAGCATCATCCAATCAGCTGACCCAAATAGAACATAAAGGCAGAGGAAAGCTGAATTTGCTTGCTCTCTGTCTGACTCTCTCTCTTCCTCCTGGAGCTGGGACCTCCTCCTTCTCCTGCCCTTGGACACCAGAACTCGAGATTCTATGATCTTTACACTCCAAGACTTGTGTCCGTGGGCCCCTGGATTTTCAGGCTGTCTGCTTTGGACTGAGTTATATCATCAGCTTCTCTGGTTTTAAGGCCTTTAAATCTGGACTGAGCCACCTTATCACTTTCCCTGGTAATCCATCTTGCAGACAGCCTATGGTGGGACTTAGCCTCCTAATGAAGTGAACAAATTTCCCTAACAAATCCCCTCTCATCTCTATCTATCTATCTGTCAACTCCTATTCATTCTGTCTCTCCAGAGAACCCCAACTTTGTGAGATAGCTCTCCTATTTACTTTATGCTACAAAGTATCAACTATGTTTAAGTTTAAAAAAAACATATTTTTTATAATATAGTAAGCACCTGTTTTAAAAGTATTTAAAAAATAAACTCATAAAGAAAAATGTGAAAGTCATTTGAAAGTCTCTGGTCCAGAAATAACCGTTGCTGCCATTTGGTGAATACATGTTTCTAGTCCTCTTTCTATGTATGTTCATTTATGTGTACAGATAAAATTTTATATAAAAGGTATGCATTAAGCAGGACTTTATTTATATTGATTTTTTAACTAAAAACCTTTTCTCATTACCAAATATAGATAGCCATCATCATGGGTGTTATATTAACTCCCAGCGTATCTGTAAAGTAATTTGTGTGAATGCCTGCCCCTCCGTTGGTAGGTGTTTCTGTTGCTTCCTGGTGTGATAGACAGCCTGCATAGGGGCTCTGTGTCTTGCCTAATGCTCTTCTGAGGAAAAGTGTCTGGAATTGGAAAAGGAGGTGAGCACATTTCATGTGTCATCCTACAGAGAGGTTGCAGTCATTTTCACTCTCGCCAACCCCATCAGGGGTACCTACTCCAACACACCAACACCAACTGCAGATTTTATTAACCTTTCTGACCTTTCCCAATCTGAGTATTCAAACTCATTCTTGTTTTGATTTGCATATATTTGATACAAACTTGAACACATTTTTTACTGGCTAGCCAGACAATATTTTTAGAAAAAGCACAGAAATTATTATGATGAGGAAGGTACTTTGTAGGCACTACATAGTTAACAACTAAAGAATCTTGAAAAATAAGCTCTACTAAAACAAATCTTAAACTTTTTCAAGATGTTAAGTTATACTGAGTCAGAAATAGTAGTACTTAGGATCCCTACACACACAGCGTTACCTTTCTTACTCCGTGGCCAGAGCTCTTGGTCCATTCTTCAATTTCCATTATTCTGCCTGCAAAAGACAAGACAATGGGAAATGTTAGTGCCCGTTTGTAGAGAGGGGAATTTTAGTGTTGGGCACATCTGGGTTAGAAACCTGACTCCACCCCACACCCACTGTCATCAAGTCGATTTTCTTTCCTTTTTTCCTCAAAATGTTACATATATTCTTAAAAGTAGATATTTAGGAATAAGTAAACATTATCATTTTCACTTTGTACATAGAGCAGAAAAAATTATATTACTTGCCCACCCCCAAAAAATGTGTACATTTATGTAGCATCTGCATAGTCATCATATCCATTTCCTAATGTGACTGATTCCTTTCTGAGATAGGAATAGAGACAACTGGTGTTCCCACGTCTTGAATAAAGACATGGCAGCCCAAGCAATGAATGACTTGCCAGGATTTGACATCTAAATGGTAGACTAGGGCTACAGCAGAGTCATCGTGACTCCTGGTCCGGCATTCTCCCCACGCTCTCTGCTAAAAGGAAAACAAAATGTAATTAAATTGCCTTTTAACAACTGCAACTCAGAGCCAAGGCCACCAATGGCACAATCACTGAAAACCCACAGACAACGCCCAATCAAACCACAGTCTGGGAACAGACCCCAGACAGCCCCTTGTGGGCCCAGGCCCTCTCTGAGTTTTTCATCCCATTAAAGGGTTCTGTGAAATCTGACCATTTTTCATTTTCAAGAAACCAAAATTAAAGACCGTTTTTATACCACAAATTGGTTCTTACCATAGGCAGGGATGAAACTATATTTCTCTTTCTCTCACTGTATTTCTTACCCATATAGTTGTGCAAAAAATGTAAATTAAATATTAGCTAAATACTTTGCCTCCCAATGGTCCAGAGATATGAATCAGCCTTCCTTCTCAACAAAGACACAGTTGATGCCAGAAATTAGCAAGGCAATATTCTGCCTGTCAGTAAATATTTGCCTAAAAACCATGTTCTAAAAATATGAAGCCCAGGGGAATATATGAGAGGTACCCCCTTTCTTAAGGAGTTCATAACCCAAGCAAAGAAGAATCACCACATGAAAAGGCCACCAGCACTCACTGTGAACATCTGAGATCTTAGAGTCAGAGATAGCCCTTGACTCAGGAAGAAAAGGCTCTGTCCTGAGCATCTGTTCTGAACTGGACTCTGCCTTAGAAATGCTACAAACATCCTCAGGTAACAATTCCTGCTGCCTCCATGGGAGTATTATCATCTTCCCTGAGCAGATAGAAAACTCAGCTTCTGCGAATAAAAGAGATTTGAACTAGGATCTGGACAATAGTTAAGTTTTGTTTTACATCAGAAAGGACAAGGAGGCAGAGAAGTGACCTCAGGATGATGGGCTCTAGTCCTGTGTAGACTCACTCTCACACCAGAAACTGGAGTGCTGGATAAGCCTCGCAGCACTGTCTTGCATCTGGGAAGTAGAGCTTTCTGCAATTCTTGCAACCAAGGAGGCACCTAGCCATGCTGGAAGTGCTTAGAAAGAGTATTTCCCCAACCACACCCGTGAGGGCTCTCAGCTACATCTCCCAGGGCTCTACACTGGCCCCCACAGGGATTCTCCATCAAGAGAAATGGAAGTCGAGGAGAAGCTAGAACCTCAGTGTTCTCTTTTGGTGTGCAGAAATGAGGTCCCTGTACCATCTCAGCTGAAGCACAAGTGTGGGTTTAGCCCATCACCTTTCCATCCCTATTCAATGGATTAAATTTAGCAATTATGACCTAAAGCTGAAAAAGGTAAGTCAAAACTGCAAGGATAACCCAATATTGAGTGATGTCTGAGTGGGAGGGAAAGAAGTTAAAAATAACAACAGATGCACAAAAACACTCAGCTTAATAGAATAAATATATCCAAGTCCATGAGGCCAAAGTGATTGAAATAATTCGCTTTCAGGATTGTCCAAGAGAACTTTCTGTGCTAATGCAGCTCTCTCACATCTGCGCTGCCCAATACAGTAGCCCCCAGCCATGTGCAGCTATAGAGAAACTGACTAATGCCTTGAAAAGCTCAATTTTTTATTCGAAAAATGTGAACAGAATGTACAAAATTCTAGAAAAAGTATAATTTCACAAAATCAATTCATGATTTTTTTTTAACTTGATTTCTGGTTGTACTGAATTATAATTTTAAAAGATGTAAATAGCCACATGTGGCTAGCATCTACAGTATTGGACAGCAAGATGATCTAGAACTCTTCTCCCATAAGGAAAAGCACACCAATCAGGTAACTGAGGGAGCAGACTGGGAAGTCAGGCTTAGAAAGAGTCTGGAGGGGATGATGGGGAAAGTCATGAAGTGCTCTGAAGACAATGGCTAATGGATGAGATGGGAGCTCATGTAACCTGCTAAGGCAAAGAGGAAGAACATAGGAGGCGGTCCTCATTAAACATTTTAGAGGGCAGGGCCCCAAACCCCAAAGGTCTTCCCCCCAGTTCACTTCATTTTAAAAATTAAGAAATCAGTCTCCACATGGTAATAATTTGCCTGGTCAAATTAGCTTGGCAGAGGTTGAGCTGTGTCTGCAACGTTAACCTCCTGATTCTGAATTCAAATGGTTCACAATTGTTCTTCACCACTTTGGGGGAAAATAAAGACAATTTAAATTGTTAGTCAAAGAGACTGTGTTAGACAAAAAGAGGAGCATTTCTGACTGCAGAAGCCCTAGGACCACTGGAACCAGATTCCCCAGAGAGCTGAGGTTGCTTACTGTCTGAACTACTGCCTGGCATTGCTGTCAGAATGCAGGGTGGGCATCAGGCAGAAGGTCCCAGGGAAGGTGACGACTCCATATGGCCCCCTTTGGCTCTTTGCAAAAATTAGATGAGGCAAACCTACCACAATAGCTGATCATATCTAGAAACTCTAGAACAGTGACTCTTGGCTGAGGTGATATTGCTCCCCACAACCCCAAGGACACTCAGCAATGTCTGGAGACACTTTCTGGACGTCACTAGGTGGTGAAGGGGAGCTATGGGCCTCTTATGGGTAGAAAACAGGGACACTGCTACACATCTCCACAACACACAGGACAGCCCCCTATCACGAATTATCCTGCTCAAAATGTCAATAGTACCCAGATTGAGAAAACTTGGTCTAGAGTAATATGGGTTAATAACATTTAAATTCCCATCATGGCATTCTCTGCCATGTGGAATACAGCAAAAATTATTACTCTGCCAAGGACACGAGTGGCTTCAAAGACCCTTCATATTTTTCTACCATCTCCTGTACCCTATTCTAGCATTGAAGGGATCTGGAAAGAGGATTCTATATTGGTATTGATTAGAGCAAGTCACGACATCAACAAGAGACAGACACACACACGAGACAGGTTTGTGTCTCCGTCCAGAGTTCAGGTATGCCAGACATCATACTGCATTCCCTTTTTACACTGACCCAATATGGATGCAGAGACAAGTATAGACCACGTCGTCAAGAAAATTGACTAAAACTGCTTTACCAAAAGGGAGGCAGGAAAATGGAAGTGCACCTGTAGAGGGATTTGGTTTTAAGAATGCATAAAAGGATAATAATAATTAAAATCATGACTCAGATAAATATAAAATAAATATGTGTCAAAGATTGTATTCAACTTATTAATTAATGAAGAAACAGAGGTAAAATGTTTGCAAATTTGAATTCAGGGAGAATTCAAACTAACACACTTCAGTAACTGAATCAGGAAGGCTAAAATGAATTTTATAAATAGATGCCAAAGTGGCTTTTCCACGGGGACAGAAGAATAATTAATTGTCCTTACACAAAACAAAATTTGTGTATTTCTGGGTAAGAATCACTTTTATTGCTATCAGGTATCTACAACTCACATGGTTATAAAACAGCTGAAAGACAGTGAAAGGTGCAGAACACCCCCCACCGCCCCCACCCCACCTGGAGAAGCAGCTAAGTGGGAAGTTACGGCTGAACAATGCCTGTTTTCCACAGAAGCCATTCGCTAAGCTTTTGATCTATTTCTTTTTATTTTATTTTTTATTGCATTTTAGGTTTTGGGGTACATGTGAAGAACATGCAGGATTGTTGCATAGGTACACAAGTGGCAGTGTGATTTGCTGCCTTCCTCCCCTTCACCTATATCTGGCATTTCTCCCCATGCTATCTCTCCCCAGCTCCTCACCCCTTGCTATCCCTCCCCTATTTCCTCCCAACAGACCCCAGTGTGTGATGCTCCCCTCCCTGTGTCCATGTGTTCTCATTGTTCACCACCCACCTATGAGTGAGAACATGCAGTGTTTGATTTTCTGTTCTTGTGTCAGTTTGCTGAGAATGATGGTTTCCAGGTTCATCCATGTCCCTACAAAGGACACGAACTCATCGTTTTTGATGGCTGCATAGTATTCCATGGTGTATATGTGCCGCATTTTCCCTGTCCAGTCTATCATCGATGGGCATTTGGGTTGGTTCCAGGTCTTTGCTATTGTAAACAGTGCTGCAATGAACATTCGTGTGCATGTGTCCTTATAGTAGAACGATTTATAATCCTTTGGATATATATCCAGTAATGGGATTGCTGGGTCAAATGGAATTTCTATTTCTAGGTCCTTGAGGAATCACCACACTGTCTTCCACAATGGTTGAACTAATTTACACTCCCACCAACAGTGTAAAAGCGTTCCTATTTCTCCACATCCTCTCCAGCATCTGTTGTCTCCAGCTTTTTTAATGATCGCCATTCTAACTGGCATGAGATGGTATCTCAATGTAGTTTTGATTTCCATTTCTCTAATGACCAGTAATGATGAGCATTTTTTCATATGTTTGTTGGCCTCATATATGTCTTCTTTTATAAAGTGTCTGTTCATATCCTTCACCCACTTTTGAATGGGCTTGTTTGTTTTTTTCTTGTAAATCTGTTTTAGTTTCTTGTAGATTCTGGATATTACCTGTTTGTCAGATGGGAAGATTGCAAAAATTTTTTCCCATTCTGTTGGTTGCCGAATCTTTCTAATGACTGTTTCTTTTGCTGTGCAGAAGCTGTGGAGTTTAATTAGGTCCCATTTGATCTATTTCAAAGTTCTTCACAGGTTTCCCCATGGAAGTTTATGTGGCTCCCATTTTTAGGGGATATTATGACATGTTTGTATGCTGATTGGAATGATAGGGAAAATTTGGGGATTCCAGGGGGAGAAAGGAGAATTGCAAGAACAAACTCCTAAATGCAAGGACATGTGGTTGAGTAAACAAGCTGGAGAGCTGGCCTTCGATGGGAGCAGAGAACCCTCAGGGGCACACTGGGAGGAAAGTGAGAACACACAGGCTAGAAACAGGCAGTCAGGAGATGCTGTGGTGGTGAGGTGGTGAAGCAACTCCCTTCTGATACACCTGGTCCTTAAGGCAGTCAGACGTGAGGACATGGACAGAGAGTGAAGTGGGTGTAGAGGGTGATGGACATGTAGCAATGGCAAGAGATTTTATATGGCCATTCCCGTAAGACCAAGGACAAGCAGAACAGGGAGATCTGGTGAAGTAGATTGGCATGGGTCAAGGCCAGCAGGGATTCCATGAATGACTTCACAACGTGACCAGAACCATTGGCAAAGGGGCAGATGCATAGATCAATGGAACAGAAAAGAGAATCCAGAACAAGACCCACAAATATGCCCAACTGATTTTTTTTACAAGGTACAAAAGCAATTTAATGGAGGAAAGACAGCCCTTTCAACAAACAGTGCTAATAAAGCGACTGGACACCCACAGGCAAAATAATAATAATAATAATATCTTAACACTCACATAAATAAACCTAACACTCACACCTTTGAGCACAAATCAACTCAAAATGGAGCATGGATTTAAATGCAAAAAGTACAACTTTAAATCTTTTAGAAAAAAACAGAAGAATATTTGTAGAATCTAGGACCAGGAAAAGAGTTCTTAGAATTGACATCAAAAATTGGAACATTTGATAAATAGAACTTCATCAAAATTTAAAACTTTTGCTCTGTGAAAGACCCTGGTAAGAGAAGAAAAAGAAAAGCTATAGGCAGGGAGAATGTCATTGAAAACTACATATCTAACAAAGGACTCGCATCTAGAATATAAATGGAACTCTTAGAATGCAACAGTATAAAAACCAGCCTAATCAAGAACCGAGCAAAACACATAAACAGACATTTCTCCAAATGGATTAAACAGATGGAAAATAGAAATAGTATGATTCAATTTAAACAACATTCTTGTAATGACAAATTTGAAGAAATGAACAGATAAGTGCTTTCTTGGCCTTAAGGAATTGATGTGGATGAAAGAGAAATGTGGCTGTAAAAAAGCAGCAGGCAGGTCCCATGGTGATGGAAGGTATCTCGACTATATCCCTGTCCGTATCCTGCCTGTGGTATCGTTCTTAGTTCTTCAAATGCTATCTTTAGAGAAACTGTGTAAAAGATATACAGAGTTTCTTGGTATCATTTCTTACAACTGCAAATGACTACAATTATCTCAATTTTTTTCTTTTTTTAAAAAAAAGCTTAATTAGTGAACAGTCAGCATGGATGTGGGCTCTGTCCTGGCAACAGTCCTCAGGTGTGCATGTGGATTAAAAGACTCAGGTTTAATTCTGTTGGCTTGGAATTTGCCAAGTGAGAAGAGTGAAAGGAGCTGAGGTGATATGCCAGGACAGGGAGGAGAAGAGACTGGAGCCAGGACTGGGTGAGCAGGGAAGACAGGAGGGGAGGAGAGGGAAGGAGAAGGGAGGGTATGACGTGAGGAGGTAATGGTTCAGTTGCTGGTGTCCCATTGTGTGGAGTATGGGTGACAAAATGAGTGAACTGGAATAAGAGAAGATGGAAGTTTGAGTGCGGGATGCTCAAAATTGAGATCTCAGAGATGATGTGATCGTGGAAGGGGATTACTGAAGTGCAGTAGAGAGAGAATTAGACACGAGGAAGTCCAGGTGCTGAAAAGCCAGGGCAATGGATGGATGGTTTCCTTGGATTTTAAAAATGTGTTCAAGAGTGAAGACAAAAGAAGAGTCAGATATTAAAATACCCTTCAAGTGAGGGAAGGTGGTATAATCTTGTGGTATGTGCTTTAGATGAGCGGAGGTTTTGCAGAACAAGGGAAGAGAAGTGGTCTGGTCCGGAAGTAGCAGAAACAAGACAGCTGTGTCCTTGCAGTCCTGATGTGTGACAAGGAGGACTTGCATGGAAAAGGTCAGGAGAGGCTCGGGGAGCAGCCAGATTTTAACTTAGAGCTGTGGCTCTCAAAGTGTGGCCCCCAGGCCAGAGCATCAGTATCACCTGGAGATTTACTAGAAATGCAAATTCTCAGGCCTCCCTCAATCCCACCAAATCAGAAGCTCTAGAGGTGGGGCCCTGGAATCTGTGTTTTAGCAAGATGTGGCACTATAGCTGAGTTTGCAATTTGGGACTGGATACCAAATACCAATGGTTCAGCGAGGAAATGCATGGCCTGACCTGACCTAAGACAAAGAAAGAGGAGTAGAGGTGACAGCAAACCACAGAGCACGTGTCCTTTCTAACTGGGGCTTGGAGGACTGCAGTATCTTAACTCTGAACTTTTTTTTTCCCAAGAAAAGCTGATGCTCCATGTATATATGTAAAATCTCCAGACTTTTAAAGGTTGGTGGCGGAGCATGGTGGCTCACACCTGTAATTCCAGTACTTTCGGAGGCTGAGTCAGGCAGATCACATGAGGTCAAGAGACCAAGACTATCCTGTCCAACATAGTGAAACCCTGTCTTTATAAAATACAGAAATTAGCCAGGCGTGGTGAAGGATGCCTATCATCTCAGCCTCTCAGGAGGCTGAGGCAGGAGAATCACTTGAACCCAGGAGGCAGAGTTTGCAGTGAGCTAAGATCACACCACTACACTGCAGCCAGTGCAACAGAGAGAGATTCCATCTCAAAAGAGAAAAACAAAAAGATTGGCAACAAATTTTTAAAGATATATAAAACTGTACAGGCTATTTAAAAGCACCCCAACAGAGTGCCAGCATGTGTCTGAGGTGAAGAGAAACAGGGGATCTGGGTGAGGATGGGCATTTCGGGGGTGGGAAGCCCACGAGCGCAGGCCTGGCCCTGGCCTTCAGGGCTCCCGTGAAGGCTGTGCACAGCGTCACTGGTAAGAGGAAAGGGTGAGGGGAGGGGATTCCCCTTTGTGGCTAAACAATAAGGTGGACAAGATGCGCATACCTCTCTGGGAGCATCTGCATGCCAGAATGAGGAAATGAGTTTGGCTTTCTGGGCAGGAAAGACCCCTGGAGATGCCCCAGGAAGGGCAAAGCCTGCCTTCACTAGTAGGGAAACCCATGCCCCAAACGCCCAGCCAGTGTGTCCCCCATGAGCAGAATGGCAAGACGACGCGAAGATGGGCTCTGAGCCAGACTCCCTGGATTTGTTGATAATAGGAATACTTCAGCCATAGGCCTTTTGTGAGGGCTAGATGGGTGAATATGCATAAAGCCTGCCAGTGCGTGACACAGAGTAAATACTCAGTAAGGATCTGCTCTTACTGCAGATTACTAGCCTTTTATCAGTTGGAGGCTTCCTGGAAATTTGACCTTGCAACCTGTCATCGAAATTTTTCCTGGTGCCTCCAAACCATAAACAAACAGGATTTTTTTTTAAAATCCTAATGGCTAGGACTCACTGAAGAACTAACAAAGAGGGAATGGAGGGGTAAACAGAGGCATTCTTTACTCACCAGACTCTCTGAGTTTCCTGGAAAGCAGCAGAGTCAAGAAGCTGCCCCTGAGCTTGAGAGAATTTCTCATTCTGCTTTGAAAAGTGAGGGGCCCCACTGTCTTAGTGAGGGGTCACCCTAAAGGGAGATCGAGTCAAGGTTCTGGAAGCAAGGAGTCTAGCTCAGCTGCAGGGCATTTAGTTGGGAGAGGACCCCCACCTTTAAGTAGCACTGGAAGTGAGGACGGAGACCCCCTTCTCTCAGCCTGTGCTTGGAGAAAAAAAGGAGGAAATGAAAGTTAAAAGTCAGGCAGAGGAGGTCAATGGAAGAACCAGTTGGTGCCGCTGACCAGCTCTGGAGGTTAAAAATTAAACCCCCTACTCCGAACCACATTCCTATCTACAGATTACAGACATGGTGTGGAGGAACCTTATCCCGGAAGGCATTGTTCTTACTCAGCCACTCAAGACCCCTATCCAGTCACGTCTTGCTTAATCAATCAACCACTCACATGTGCACCTCTTAGATCGCTTAGATTGCAAGCCGTTAAAAGGGCCAGGGTTTTCTTTGGCTGGGAGCTCGGTTGTTGAGGCACCTATGCCTGCCGCAGCTCCTGGCCAAATAAAATGACCACCTCCTTCCCTGTTCGGTGTTTGAGAGGTTTGTTCAAGGCTTCTGCTTCAGAAGCGGCTGGGAAAGGGGGACACAAGTGGGGGCAGGTTATTGCAGGGGTGGCTGGGCTGGGCATTGGGGAATTTATCACTGACTCCCATTCCACATCGACCAAGTGTAGCTCCTAGCAGCACTTACTCACTCCCCTTTCAGGCTGCCCCGTGCCCAGGTGCTGGAAAAGGTCCCTGCAGAGGCTGAGAGGGAGACAGGACTTGGGGTGGGCCAGTATTGTCAGGCACGGGAGCTGGCCCGTCCAGCCTCAGGTGGATGCGAATGTGGGGTAGAGGATCCAGAGCAGCTGGACCCCACGTGCCCCAAACAGACTCATCCTCGTGAGACTGCTTCAGGTGGACCTCCCTGTCGGGAGGAACAGACCAACTGGAGCAGTCTGCTGACAGGCTCGTTGCAGGACACAGACTTTGAAAGAACATGGCAGGGAATGCAGGGCAGCTGGGCCTCAGGAAGGCAACGAGGATCAGAACGCTGAGTGATGCCGAGGAAGCCCCCGCCTCTCAGGCACCACATCTGTGTCTTCATGCAGCTCCGTCCCTTCTCCCACTCTTCACCCTCTCCCCTCTCCCAGACGAGCTTTCTCCATTCACCAGTTCAGGTCCACTCACCCATGGTCCACACAACCATGAGGCTCAGCTCGCTTAGGCCAGCTCTTGGTGCTACGATGGTGAAACTGCAGGAGGTGAAATGTATTAGGCCATCTTGGGTGAATCAGCTCTCTGGGGTGGAGAATGCTTGACTTGGCTGCTCCAGAAGTGGAGCCTGAAAGGAGACCTGTGGACTACGGGTGCCCTATAAGGGAGCAGGGTAAGCAGAGCAGGATGGGGACTCAGGAGGGATGGAGCCTGTGAGGGCAAATTTCAGACAAAGACTGCAGCAAGCAGCTTCACCCGATCCTGCAGGGAACTTGGGAGGCCAAGTGGCCCCTCAGAGGTGTCCCAACCTGAGACTTTCACATCCCTGCATTAGCAATGTTGGAGGCCACCCTTGGGGAAAAATAGACTCCCTGGCACCCCTACTGGATGTAGGCAGGTGAGTGGCTGCAGTTGTTCCAGGTCTGGCCTCTGAAGAACCACGGGTGAGTGCTGTCAAAAGCACACTGAAGCCTTTGACAGGGGCACACGAATGCTGAAGGGAGCTCAGGGGATCTGGGCAGCACCCACATTATCTACTGAGGGCCAGGACTCAGGGGTTACGGAGCAGGGTGGAAACGAGTATGTGCCATGGGCCACTGCATCTGCCCTTTCTATGGGATCCAGGTTGATGATGGGTCTAAGGGGCAGGTGCTGTGAGAAGCCAACCTCTCGAATCACACCCCGACAGTGATTCAGGGCACAACTGACAATGCAGGAATCAAGCATGTCACACCACTTGGTGGCCATCTGCCAGGCATTGCTAAATTGATAAAGCCATGTTTGAAGACGGCTTGTTGATTTGCAGGCTTTGCATGAAAATGCTAATACCCCCATCTTCTGTTTCATGGGTTTAAACTCCCTTTAGGTTTAAGGATATGGTGCCTTCAAAAGTCACCTACAGAAACCACTGAGGTCCCAGGGGTTGCTACAGCTTAGCTTTGTTGATTTAGAAGTGGGGTTTGGCTTGGGCTGTCGGAGTCAGGGGTAAGCATTGAGGATGAAGAGGAGCCCTATTGGGGAACGGTATCAACAGAGTGTATGACCTGAGCTTTTTGCTACCGCTGGGCTGAATTCACCACAGTTGTCGGGGGTTGCTGAGATGCAGAAATCAGGACATTTTCTCAAGCTCTTTCTGAAGTGTGACCACAGTTTAGGAAACCTTAAATACATACTAAGATAAATACTTGTTTTTCCTCCAGTTTGTGATTTCCTTCCACAAGTCTTAACAACTCTTCACAGGCCCCACAGGGGGTCGGGGGGGTGGGGCGCAGTGAAACTGAGGGTCAGAGATTCCGCCTGGAGCCCACACGACCCTGTGCTCCCTTTCCTTGGTACCTCCTTTCCAGGCATTTTCCATCTGAGTCTCGGCTGCTGGCTCAGACATCTGAGGGGCCCTGCGTGCTTTGGTGAAGCTCTAACTAGACGCACATCGTCCCACCACAGCCATCATAAGGAGCTGTTCTAGCCACATCTCCTGGGTAGCAGAGTCAGCCACCGAACTGCACCCCTCTCTTCCCCCTGGAGGGCTCAGAGATAACCTCCCCCAACCCCATCTCAAAAAGGGGATTTGAAGCAAGCAGAACACAGTTCACACACTACAATGCTCATTGTTTCTGCATCTTCTCAACTCAATGGGATGTCCTGTTTTCAAACTGAGTTAACAGAAATGGACTGAAAATTATCTGTTTCCTCAAATATAAAGCCATCGTTTGGGTAAACTCTATCTCCCTTTAGGTTAAACCAGTGGTTCTCAAACTTAGAGCATTCGAGTTGTCTGGGCGCTTAGAATATGCCACCATGAAGTGCTGATGCTTTGAGATAAATGGGTTAAATGGGAAATGCAGTTCAAACTCTAAGCAGAGCTTTTTCTCCCTTCTCTCAAAATGTTCTGCCCTTTTAATACGATTGGGCTGTGTCCCCATTCAAATCTCAACTTCAGTTATATCCCAAGAGAACAGCCAGCTTGGTAGACCAGATAAAAGCCACTGGATACAATCATCTGCTTACTCTGAGAAGGGGAACTGTCCATTTCACTCTGTAAGTGCCAAGTGGAGCGCCCCAGATGAAGAAGCTGATGTGCTTCACATGCAAGGACTAGCTTTACGACGAGCTCAGTATTCACCCACTGAATACGCTTATTACCTAGGCCATGGTAAGTGCTGTGGTTAAAGGGGGCTCCTTTTGCATGAGCATCTTATTATTGCCAGTGCACTGCTGCTAAAGCTTTACAATATCAGGCACCCTCCCTAAAGGTTCAGGGACCACTGCAGAAGAGGAGGGTTCATGATATTGTAAGAGCAAGTTAGGAGTGGAGTGTGGAGGCCAAAGAACTGCATTTTGGATGGTGATCTGCCATGTTGGTTTCTGATTAACCCTGTTCCAGGAAGCCACTAGGATGTCTAACTTACCTATCACTCCTTGTGTAACAGCAATCCCTTATAAATCCTGCCCTTGGATCAAACAACCTTAACGTCTTTATGCTTTAAAGGTCCTACACCACCCTTCTGAGCCATTCCTTCCTTATGGTATGTAAGCCCTGGGTTTGGGGGTGATGTCATGGGGAATCCACCATCTTTTCTCACTGCCACCTGAGACACAGACGTGGCTTCTGTTTGTAAGTCCCTGTTTTTTGTTTTTAGATATTGGATTCATGAGTCTCTTCTTTGACTTCTCGGCTTCCTCAGATTTAGGGGCTTGTTTGTATAGACTTGCCTGCTGCAGAGCACTCTTAAATTCACCAGGTTAGCTAGGAAGATGTATATCTTCATAATTTCATTGCTCTCCACCATTGCCTCAATAGGCATTGTAAAGACAGCAGGAAACATGGAGGATTCTTTACTCATTCTGTCAATGCCTCGTGTTCATCTCATCACTGCCAGGTGGGCTTCCATACCACGGTTAACACCAGCCAAACTGCACCCACCACACAGGTGTCCTTCTAACATAGAGCAGTCAAAGGCAGAATCCCACAGGTAGGTTTTTAAAAAGGAACCTGACGGGCAAACCCTAGCTTCAGCTTTCTTTTTCCATAGTAACTTAAGAAATACTCAAAACTTTGTGAAATTGCTCCTCATGTTATGAGAAAACCAAGGTGCATCATCATAATTTACTACCCGCACCCATCTGTTCAGATGCAGACGGGGTCTTGTTACTTATGCAAGATGGCACAGTGCTCCTGGGCAAAGGTAAACACAGGTATCAGAGCAGTGACCAGAAAGGCCTCAAGGAGAGCACAGATGAGGCTATAGATCATAGATTATAGGCTATAGATTAGCTGTAGATTTTGCATTTTCTTCACAAAGCTCAGACAGTTCCTCTCTCTTCCTAGTATGCTGGGAGTTTGTATCACCAGTGGGTGTTGAATGCTATCGGTTGCTTTCCTGTGTCCATTTTTTTCCATTGCCTATTGATACGGTGGCTTATATTAACTGATTCCTTTTCTTTTTAATTTAAAGATGGAGTCTCAGGATTCAGGGAATCATGGCAGATGGGAGGCAGGACTAGATTGCAGCTCCAGACAGAGCAGCTTGTGGAAGCTTGCATTGTGAATTTTAGTTCCAGGTTAACCTCAAGAACAAACCAGCCATTCCGAGAGGACCCACAGATCCTCTGAAGGAAGGGGACTTCTCTTGCAGGACCCAGTAGATACCCCAAATACTTTGAGTGCCCCAGCAGCAGAAGTTGGAAGGGGAAACCTCCTCCTCCAAGCACACACCCCCACTGGAGAACCTGAAGGTCTGTTTGCAGGAGAAGTTTCTGTTGTTACTTGGAGCCGAGACAAGTTAGAGAGTCCAGCAAACTAGAGGGGTAGAGTAAGCAGCAGAAAGGCCCTGGGAACTCACCGGGTCCCCAAGCAGCCCATACCTGCCTGGCACACAGGGTTCCGTTGGGAGAGTGGCCAAAGGAGAGGGGGTAAAACTCCACAGGGAGAAGGAATTTTCTAGCTGAACTTTCTAACGATTTGAATAGGGTAAGGAGCCTCTTGGCTAGAACTTGAGGGAGGGCATGATCAGGCATGCAGACTTCACAGACCAGGGAAGAACTAAGACCTTTTCTCTCACAGCTGGGAGGCCGATAGCCTTGGGCAAGTTTTCAAGCCTGTCTCGCCCTCCTCCTGGAAACAAACTTGAGGCTGCTGGGTGGGGGGTGCACAGTGGGAGTCAGACTGGCCCTTCAGTTTGCATGGGAGCTGGATGAGGCCTGTGACTGCCACCTTTCTCCCACTTCCTTGCCAACCTGCGTGACTCAGCAGAGGCAGCCATAATCCTCGTAGGTATATGATTTCAGTTACCTGGGAATCTTACCGCATCCCCAATACCAACTGCAGCAAGACCTGCCTATGGAGAGTCTGAGCTCAGACACACCTAGCCCCACCTCCACTTGATGGTTTTTCTATATTCACCCTGGTAGTGGAAGACAAAGAGAATATAATCTTGGGAATTCAAGAGCCCCATGCACCACCAGTCCCTCTCCACACTACTACAACTGATGCTTTCTGGAAAGCACCACCTCCTGTTCAGGAGGCCAACCAGTAGAAACATAGAGCATTAAACCACTAAAACTTAGAACCCTCACAGAGTCCATTGTACCCTTGAACGACCTCCACCAGAACAGACACTGGTATCCATGGCTGAGCAACTCATAGATGGCTCACATCATGGGACTCTGTGCTGACAAGCCCCAGTACTAGCCCAGAGCTGGGTAGACTCGCTAGGTGGCTAGACCCGGAAGAGAGACAACAATCACTACAGTTCAACTCACAGGAAGACACATCCATAGGAAAAGGGGAGAGTACTACATCAAGGGAATACCCTATGGGAATACCCAAGGGAATACCCTATGGGACAAGGGAATACCCTATGGGACAAAAGGGGAGAGCACTACATCAAGGGAATACTCTATGGGACAAAAGAATCTGAACGACAGCCTTCAGCCCTAGACCTTCCCTCTGATAGAGCCTACCAAAATGAGAAGGAACCAGAAAAACAACTCTGGTAACATGACAAAACAAGACTCTTAAACACCTGCCCCCCCCAGCCAAAAAAAATTACACTAGTTCACCAGCAATGGATCCAAACCAGGAAGAAATTTCTGACTTACCTGAAACAGATTTCAGGAGGTTATTTGTTAAGCTAATCAGGAAGGAATCAGAGAAAGGAGAATCTCAATGCACTGAAAAAGAAAAAAAAAGGTACAAGAAGGGAAGAAAGACATATTCATGGAAATAGCTTTAAAAAATTCAGGAAACTTTGGACACACTTCTAGAAATTTGAAATGCTCTGGAAAGTCTCAGGGATAGAATTGAAGAAATAGAAGAAAAAAAATTCAGAACTCAAAAACAAAATCTTCAAATTAACTCAATCCACAAAGACAATTAAAAGGTAATAAGAATATATGAACAAAGTCTCCAAGAGGTCAGGGATTATGTTAAACAAGCAAGCCTAAGAATAATTGGTATACCAGAGGAAGAAGAGAATTCCAAAAGCCTAGAAAACATATTTGAGGGAATAATCAATGAAAACTTCCCTGGCCTTGCAAAAGACCTAGACAGCCAAATACAAGAAGCACAAAATCACCTGGGCAAAAAGATCATTGCTGAGGCACATTGCCACCAGGTTATCCAAAGTTAGGACGAAGGAAAGAATCTTAAGAGCTGTGAGACAGAAGCACCAGGTAACCTATAAAGGAAAACCTATTAGATTAACAGCAGATTTCTCAGCAGAAACCCTATAAGCTAGAAGGGATTGGGGATCTATCTTCAGCCTCCTCAGACAAAAGAATTGTCAACCAAGAAGTTTGTACCCAGCAAAACTAGCCGTCATATATAAAGGAAAGATACAGTAATTTTCCAACAAACATGCTGAGAGAATTCACCACTAGCAAGCAACCACTACAAGAATGGCTAAAAGAAGCCCTAAATCATGAAACAAATCCTGGAAACACATCAGAACAGAACCTCTTTAAGGCATAAATCACTTAGGACCTATGAAACAAAAATACAAGTTAAAAAGCAAAAACAAGAAACAAAAAACCCAAGTACACAGGCAACAAAGAGCATGATGAAAGCAACGGTAACACACATTTTAATACTAACTTTGAATGTAAATGACCTAAATGTTCCACTTAAAAGATACAGAACTGTAGAATGGATAAGAACTCACCAACCAATTATCTGCTGTCTTCAGGAGACACACCTAACACATAAGGACTCACACAAACTTAAAGTAAAGGGGTGAAAAAAGGCATTTCATGCAAATGCACACCAAAAGTGAGCAGGAGTAGTTATTCTTCATCAGACAAAACAAACTTAAAAGCAACAGCAGTTAAAAGAGACAGAGACCATTTATAATGGTAAAAGGCCTTGTGTAACAGGAAAATATTACAATTCTAAACTTATATGCACCTAACACTGGAGCTCCCAAATTTATAAAACAATTACTAGTAAACCTAAAAAATGAGATAGACAACAACACAATAATAGTGGAGGACTTCAATACTACACTGACAGCACTAGACAGGTCATCAAGACAGAAAGTCAACAGAGAAACAATGGATTTAAACTAAACCTTGGAACAAATGAGCTTAACAGATACAGAATATTTCATCCAATAATCACAGAATACACATTCTATTCAACGGCACATGAAACTTTCTTCAAGAGAGAACATATGATAGGCCATAAAACAAGCCTCAGTAAATTTAGGAAAATTGAAATTATATCAAGCACTCTTTCACACCACAGTAGAATAAAACTGGAAATTAACTCCAAAAGGACCTTTAAAACCGTGCAAATACATGAAAATTAAATAACCTGCTTCTGAGTGAGCACTGGGTCAAAAAAGAAATCAAGATGGAAATTAAAAATTATTCAAACTGAATGACAAAAATGACCAACTTATCAAAACCTCTGGGATACAGCAAAGGTGATGCTAAGAGGAAAGTTCATAGCCCTAACCACCTACATCAAAAAAATCCGAAAGAGCACAAACTGGCATTCTAAGGTAACACTTCAAGGAACTAGAGAAGCAAGAACAAACCAAACCCAAACCCAGCAGAAAGGAAATAACCAAGATCAGAGCAGAATTAAATGAAATTGAAACAAACAAACAAAACTACAAAAGATCAATGATGCAAAAAGCTGGTTCTTTGAAAAGATAAATAAAATTGATAGACCATAAGCAAGATTAACCAAGAAAAGAAGAGAGAAAATCCAAATAACCTCTCTAAGACATAAAATAAGAGACACTACAATTGACCCACTGAAATACAAAAGATCATTTAAGGCCACTCTGAGCCCCTTTACGCACATAAACTAGAAAACCTAGAAGAGATGGATAAATTCCTGGAAAAATACAACCTTCTTA